>VMBQ01013178.1:0-18138 GCA_007657795.1 Dreissena rostriformis
CAAGAATTTAATTGTTAATTTAACAATAATAAACAATTAACAATAAAATAACAGCAAAGAACTGGAAAGAAATAAACTTTCTAACAATAAACGCAACAAATACCTGGACTGCGTGCTAGGTAGAGCCAATATAATTTATAAAATATTGGGCAAGGGAAAACTCACTGAGAAAAATGTGCTTCTTGCTTCAAGCGCTGGAAAGACAATGAATATCCAAGTTCTTGGATGTGTACTGCAGTGATTTTTTTACCTGCGAGTCCTGCGTCCTGGACTCACAAAAACCCCTGAGGATGCAAAGTTTCAAACTATGTGAGTCCCAAAAATGCATTGAAATTTCTAAAAAAATAATATAGTTTAATATTTGGACTCGTTCTTTCAATTCGGGGACTCATAGATTTGCAAGTTATCGAGTCCGAGGACTCAGATAAGAAAATTTGTAAAAATATCACTGGTACTGTGCGGAATAAAGTGCATGGTGTATATTTCGGATCTTGATATATATGTACAGCGTCTGACAGACATGCTAATGATTCATGTGAAAGCTTTATGTACCTCTCCAGTGTTGCGTACAATATCAATATCAAAAACAATCTCTTTAAATGTCTCCAGAGTATCATGTGATGTGATAGTTGCCATGTCTTGAAGACCCAACAGGCGATAATTGCCATCAGGTTCCCTTGTATAAAATGAACCCATTTTTTGTCCATATTTAGAAGCCTCGGTAGTGTGCAGTGTCGTGCTATTTGTGCCAGAAAGTTCAGACATTTGTCACCTTGCAATGACATAGAGTTACATATTGTCAGTATAATACCTTCTTTATGCACCAGTTTGTGGTATTTTTGTTGAGCTTTGCCTGGCTTTTCTTTTGTCTCTGAGCAATATAAAAGGCATGCGTGGTCAAATTGTGGTGAACTTGTAATGTAATAAACCAAGTTAAACTAAATCAAGGTTAACCAGAAACTCTTTATTAAGAACGTTACGCTGCACATGTTTACAACAAAAACAATGGGTTACGCATACTCAGACTGAATATGAGGTTATAATGATGATATATTGCATCCCCTTTTCTTTAACAAATTTAAGAAACCTTCTTATGAGGTAATGATGAAACAATAAATTAAATAATGTAATATTCAAACTTGTAAATGTTCATAAACATAGAAAGATGACATTGTACTCTAAATCTTAAGGTCTCTAAATCTTAATGTACGTTATCGTAAACCAACTGGGATTTTACGTTTTGTAAAGGAACCATAAGTACAAATAAGAACTAAACTTAAACGTTAACACACTGTTCCTTTCTTATTATTTCTATGCACGACTGTCTATTTATGACTAGTGTATTTGGCTTTGACTAGATGAACGCACAAGGATTTCAGAGTTTGTAAAGGATTTCAGAGTATGTAAACTACATGATAGTACAGATTCAATAACATCATACATTACAATACAAAAATACATCTGACTTATACAAATATCAATATTACCGAATGATAGTTATTAAACAGTTTATTAATAAGTTTATTTTTCACTGCAATAAGGCAGTCATATGACACATGTTTTGCACATTACATCTTACACATAGTCATTTTACCGTATTGGTTTGTGAACTTCTCTTCCTGACCTCTTCTTTTAGTTCCCCATATTGACAGTGTTCGGCCTTTCTTTTTAATTCCGAAATGTTATCTATAATGGACAGGTTGCCACGCTTTGTGTTGAGGAACTCTTGTCTTTTAATGTTACGGTAATTATGCACTCCGAAATATCTGTCAAATTTTGCGAAAACAGTTTTTAGATTGAATTTGTCCTCAGCTGGCACTGCCGCGATTCCAGCATCCTCGTTGGCAACAACTGCCGGGGCCCACACGAACGAATCATAAATTTTAACGCATTCTCTTCCCATGTAAGCATGTAGGACACCAACCTTTCTTCTACCAGGCTTGTCATCCAGACCTAGCGCGTCCAAATGAATCTGAAAGTGCTGTTTGTAGTCCTCCCAACTCGATGCACTTTCCGACGGGTTAAATTCTGGTAATGGCCTGATTCCCTTCGAAGCCATTTCGCTGTTGTGTAGAATGAACCTTCAACAACAGATTTGCAACATACGATTGTCCTGCAATCGCTTGATTGCGCCAATTTTATTAGATATCTGACACCATGTAATAACCCACTTAAAACTATTTGAAGGTTAACCGGAAACTCTTTATTCAGAAGGTTACACTGCATATGTAAATAACAATGTTTTTTGAAAATGCAGAAAAAAAAAGAAAGAGCACAGTGCTGCCCCCAGCTCTCTGAACCTCCCCCCTCCCCTGCCCTTCTGGACTGGTCATCACAGAAACTTTGAAAGTTTAAGAACCCAGTCTTAGCTTTTCACCTGTTAATTATCTGTAAGGTTTTCCAGTTAGCAAGATATCACAACATTGAATACCCANTGTATTACATAAATCTGATTAATTCAAGAGTGATTGGCTTATAATCTAGTTCCAGGGAAGTTGACATTAACTATATACTAAGCCATGAAATGGCTCCAGTACCAACTGTTATGCTAACTGAAAAAGGGGAACTCAGAGGAGGATACTCCAAATCGGATGCTAAAGAAACAAGTAAAAGTAGAAGCGTCTGAGCTACACATTGATAATGAGATCAGATGTTCAGTAATAGATTGATATGCTGTCCTTTATGTCATTTACGGGCTAATAGACGGAAAGATGCATGACTACATCGACAACTTTAAGTCTCAAATAATACAACAACTGAGGAAATGTGTTTTCTACTAAGTGTCTGACTGATACATGGAGTTCAGCTTCAAAATTATGGCGAGGTCATGTAGACAATCTAATGTATCAAGGGTGTACAAACTAAACGGTATGCCATTACCACCACAGAATATAATACTGTGTAACATAGAACAAACAACATCTGATCTCTCTGATTTGTAAAGCTGAAAGCACGAATATAGGATTTCATGATAATGATATATATAAAAGTATCATAATCAATCGAACTGACTTAAACACAACCCATGAAGAAGCTGACGTTATCATGATAAGGCAAATATTTGATTCTGTAGAAACATAAAACATTGGAATTTCTGTGGTTACTTAAATGTTGAACGCAAGTAACTCTTAAACGACCTAGTTGATATGACAGCTAGTATAAAGGAATTCGTGAAATAATCGACCAGGTTTGTCTCAGAATGGACCGGAAAGCCTGATACAGAGGAAATATCTATAACAGAAGAAACACCGTGGGGCAGCTATGGTAGGCAAACAGGGTAAGACTATGCAATCGCTAGCGAACTAGCTTCGGAAACACTTTATGAAAATGTGAAACGTGCCCACATACATGCATGTATATGGCAACACGCAATAGATGCTGACCCTCCCCCGGATCTGAATACATGTGATTACTGTTGGCGAAATGACGAGGCATCAAACACTTTTTTACTCCTGACAGTAGCATCAACTGTGGCTTGAGCTCCACACAATGTTCTTTAAATGATACAATGTGAGTGTAAAAGCGTTAGCCAATGTTCAACACTTCAGTGCTTATGTTATAAAGCGCGACTATCTTGTGCTATATTTTGTGTTTGTCAAAAGGTTCAAGTGGACATAATACAATCTAACAATAGGCAGACGAAACATGCCTGTTAGATTACTTACTTTGTCGATGAGAAATGAACGATGGAGACGTATAGTGTATTTTGTTTAGTAATCGTTTGTTTGAAAGACAAAATAATTCGAATGAACTAATATTAATACAAGAATATCACCTTATGCTTTACAACGCACAGCCCAAGAGCCTGGTACACATACTACTTTATACATGTTTGCAAAAAGTGATCTGATCTTGATCATAGAGATCAAAGGTTGAATAATACGTATTATGGTTTTTCAATATATATAATTTACTTAATGGCATTACACCGGTATACATTCATATAAAACAAATCATACATTCGGGGTTGCTTTATATAAAGATATAACTTGTACCTTATGGTCAGGATAAGGGCGATATATTCATGTAATATTTATTTTGGACGCCAACTTCATCATTTTTTTTTAAATACAACACTAGTTTTGCATTCCTCTATGCATGGTCAACATGTATAGCACTATGAAAATGGCATTATAATTCATGACATCATGCTGTTCGTTACGTAAACAATATACGCAGCGACTTTTATTTACATATTAACTTGTAAAATGAGTGTATCATAAGCAACGCCCTTGACAAGCCATGGCAATATATAATAATTATAAATTAGGCCACTCATTTACAGGCTGGATATGAAAAACCTTTCTTATATATATATTTATTTATATATACATATACTCTTACCCTTATCACAGTTTTTTCCCTGCCAGCCTGGTGTACACTTGCACGAATACTCGTTCTGAAGATTGTTGCACGTCGCACCGTTCTTACAAGGGTTTGGTGCACATTCGTTGATATCTGAAATAACATTAAGATAACATTCTAATAATTGTACCATAATTGTTAACCCTAAATATAAAATGTTGTGAACATGTTGTTCATGCATTGTACGTTTCATGCATTTAACCTGAGAAACGACTTTTAGCATAAAACGTAGCCTGTGCATAAATGTTGACTCTAA
Source organism: Dreissena rostriformis (assembly GCA_007657795.1). NCBI lineage: Eukaryota > Metazoa > Mollusca > Bivalvia > Myida > Dreissenidae > Dreissena > Dreissena rostriformis. The sequence goes on from VMBQ01013178.1 coordinate 4,622, forward strand.
ACTTGTCATCAACTGAGAGAACCATTAGCATCACCATTCATTAGTCATGGCAATATATAATAATTATATAATATATATATCAATTATGCCACTCGTTTAGGGCTGGGTATGAAAAACCTTACATATTATATATTGTCAATGGAAAGTAGCTTAAATGAAATGAAAGAAGTATGTTCATATTAAAGTGACTTATAGTCAAACCCTGATCGCAGTTGATACCTTGCCAGCCAGTTGAGCATGTGCACGAGTACGCGTTCTGAAGATTAGTGCACGTGGCGCCGTTCTTACACGGGGCAGGTGCGCATTCATTGATATCTAAACAATAAACGCAACAAACATCAATGCCTCAAATAATCAGCGTGGTAACATAATTGGTTCAGAACAAACCGTATTGATACAGATGAAACGATGTGTTTTCCTTCTCTTGTGAGCGTTAAAATGAACCAGCAACAATACACCGCCTTCAAGCTACACGCCTTCTAAATGTCTAACGCAGATTGCAAACCCGAATACAAAAGTTGCAAAGTGTTTGCCCTGTCATTCCGACAGCTCTGTACAGGAATACGCCTGACATAGCAGTTGAGTGTACTAATTATTGTGTGTTTCCTGGTTAATATAAATAAATAAATACATACATATAAACCTACCCTGATCACAGTTTTTCCCCTGCCAGCCCGGTGTACACTTGCACGAGTACTCTTTCTGAAGATTGTTGCACGTCGCACCGTACTTACAAGGTTGTGGTGCACATTCATCGACATCTTTAAGATAGATATGTATATTAACGTCATTGATATATTGTGTATGTTAAGTACTTCAGCAAATGCGAAGACTGTATGANCTGCCGCGATTCCAGCAGCGTCGTCGGCAACAACTGCCGGTGCCCCCGCGAACGAATCGTAAATTTTGACGCACACCCTTCCTATGTTAGCAAGTAGAACATCAACCTTTCTTCTGCCAGGCTTGCCATCCAGAACTAGCGAGTCCAAATGAATCTGAAAGTCCCGTGTGTAGTCCTCGATGCACTTTCCGAAGGGTTAAATTCCGGTAATGGCCTAATTCCCTTCGAATCCATTTCGCTGTTGTGTCGAATGAACCTTCAAAAACAGATTTGCAACATACGATTGTCATGCAATCGCCTGATTGTGACGATTTTTATTAGATAAAGATCTGACACCATGTAATAAACCACGTAAAACTATATAAAGGTAAACCGGAAACTCTCTTCATTCAGAAGGTTACGCTGCTCATGTTAACAACAACAACAATGGTTTACACATTATCAGACTTAATATGATGGTTCTAATGATGATATATTGCAGCATGAAATAGCTTTGTTATATATAAGCCCCGGAAACTTATTAAAAGCTTACACGGGGCAGTTGCGCATTCGTTGATATCTAAACGATAAACACATCAAACATCTGCTGTAGGACTTGTTTCCTCCTTTCATTCCAGTTATTGCCCAGTTAATGGGAACTTACTTCATATGTTATTTACTTGAGCAGATTGGATAAAACATTTTATAATAACATATTGTGGTAGATATTTTATCCTTCACATGCATATTTTGTATCATGGTGTTATGATATAGTTCTTTATATAATTGATGTTTTTACTAATTGTACGGAAAACGTGATGTACGTCTCATTAGATGTCAGTACTGTGACGTGTTTGTATTAATGGAGTGAATGTCTATCTGAAATCCTGAATGCATTGCTTAATAATGCCCGGTATGTTGTAAACACGTTCATTACAATTTAGGGTAAATTAAAAGAAATAACATATAACTTTCTTGGTTAGAGTTGATCCCTTAACGCCTCATTAGGTGCAAGGAACCCGTACTATTACATTGCACGGCCGTTAATCGCGGTCGCCAGCTCTTTTTTAGAAGCATTATAAATGAGCCTATGCTTGTTCCGAAGTGGCGCTGAGGTACGGATTTTTTTAGAATTCACGGATAATTCTACAGAGTGAGTAGGTTATATATGTATTTTCAACATTATTCGCATTTTTTTTAATCGGGCAATGAAGTGCGATTCAGCGAAGATTAATTCATCTACAAATGTACCGAAGCATACAATCCCAAAAGATTTATAAGTTGTGGCATGGTGGAGTTTTTTTTAAAAAGTAAATCGATGTCATTCGCCTGTGTGAAGAGGAAATTTCCGCCCAAATAAAACGTTGACGACATCAAACGATAGCTTTGAACATATACTAGTTGCTGCATGCATAAACAAATTGGCTTGTTGTAGATCTTATAGATAATTTTTCTAAAAGAGATGGAGTCAATGCTAAGGATGTTGGTGCTGAGGACTGGAGGATGCTCGATATGTGAATCAACAGTCGTATAACAATAACATCCTCACATTACTTACATTTGAAAGATAATGTTCATTTTGTATTTGTTTTATTTTTCAACGTAAATACGTTAACCCAAATATATACATAACACATACGCATTCTATATAACACAGTACATATTTAAATATCTAAGTAGCCACCTCAATTAAGAAGTCAGCAACCTTAATAAAAAAGATTGTACGATATACCCAAATATGAAATACTCTATTAGTCCAACAACTTAATTCCCAACATTCTCAAAATATGTCATCAACAAACAATTGTTTATACATCAAGATAGTTCATAAAAAAAATAAAAAATGCTACTTCAGCTTGAAACGATGAGTTTCGTCCCCTAATCCAAATGCTTAATTCACTCAAAGGCAAAGGTCAACGAACCTTAATTAGGATAGAATATGTTGTTTGTTCCCACTAACATCTCAGAACAATAAGGATAGCGCGGTATTTTTTCGTTAACGTTTTTTTTATTATACCCAAGTTACATTCCAGTTTTATAGTATGTTAAATGATAGATATCTTCAAAATCTTGTAGTTTCTTCATAATTATGCAGACGTTACTTTTTCGATTGTGTTTTATTATGATCGAATTAAGGAAAAAATCGAACACTCAGCCTTGAATACCACAGAAAAATTGTATGGTAGGCACGGAAAATTAGTGTCGATCCGGTTAGTGAAAACAAACAATTTTGTATTTGACGCCTTGCGTAGTTGGTCGGAAACAGTTTAAACACCAAGCCATGTTGCACATTGCATAATTTTACCTTCAACAGCGGGCTTATTACAGTTATAACACGAAAGCATCTCCATAATAGATATTTAACAGATACAAACGATCATTCACTGAAATGCCTTAGTTGTTCAACAATGAAAGAGGAACATGTTTATAGAGTAACACATGCTACTCTACAAAGAGGTCAAGAGAGTCCCGAAGATTATTGAAAATACTATGTCAGGTGTCACTCACCACGTAATGGCAGCCATATCGAGTTTGAATGAACACAGCTAGGAGCTCGAACACTCGAAAGGAGATGCATTTTTTTAAAGAAGAAATATCATAATGAACTCGTTGAACTGAAAAGTGGCAACCGAGTATTCGACCGTGTGCGCCCGCGAATAAAGGGAGGGGAGAATCAGTTGTTCCCAGGATGACAGTAGGATAATCTACATTAATAGCAACGGCAACGGCCGCTTTGGATCGCCGTGTACAAACTATAAAATAACCATGAGACAATTGTAATTTAGAACATTTTGTTAACTATGAACTCTTTAGTTTGAGTGTGCTAAATTGTGTTGTGGTGAACATTATCTCAACATTTTTTTCCTTAAAAGTTTTAAATAAATTCATTATATTCATTTATGTTTCTTTTCAGAATGAAAGAATGTAGTAGACTGGTTTCCTCCTTTCATTCCAGTTATTTCCCTTTAAATGGGAACTTACTTCATATGTTTTTCACTTGTGTATATAGGATAAAACATTTTATAATTACATATTGTGGTCTATATCTTATCATTCATTTGTATATTTTGTATCATGATGTTATGAAATATGTCTATGATATAATTAATGTATTCACTAATTGTACGCGAGAGGTGATGTACGTCTTAGTAGATGCCAGTCGTGTGACGTGTTTGTATTTCTGGAGTGTATCTCTAGCTGAAATCCTGAATAAGGAATAATGTCCAGTATTTTGTTAACACGCTCATAACCATTTAGGGTAAAATAAAAGAAATAACTGAAACTTTCTTTGTTCTTGGTCCCTTAACGCCTCATAGGTTTACGACTATTATAATATATAACATAATGCATTTCTATTAAACGTTAAACTAACTAAGACTGAAAATGGCAGATATTTTGGACGCTATCTTGAATTTCTCAAACCCTCAATTATGCAAGCCCGGCATAATGTGGATTTTTTATTATGTCACCTAAAAATACGCTTAAACATTAACTATACACCGCAATGCCGGATATAGTGAAAAATGGCCACTTTTCTGCCGGGTTATTGTAAATGACAATGACAAAAGAAACACATTATCCGCGTTTTGCATCTGCGAGATTTAAATTGATTTTCCAAGATGAAAGGTGTGTTGTCTCCAAATGTACAAAAAAGCGATACTATCAATAAATGACGACATAAAAAAGCTAGCGCATATGAGGTTGATGTGTCAACAATCTACTAAAACACTGGGTTGCTTTTCAGAAAGTACCTTAAGGAATTATTAAATGTACTTAAGGGAACATTCGAGGCTATTCGCAGCCGAGGTTAAAATTTTGTCCAACATTTTTTTTTCAGATATAATAAATTGTGTTACCTATAAGATAGTGTTTAAAAGAAACTGCATATTATACTGTATTATACTTGTGTTTCATATATGCTTTCAACAGTTAATTATACATCAGTTATTGATTCCACACTTGTGCCATAGGTAACATAAATATGTATGCACGTAAATTTCATTATACAATTGATCACCGTGTTTTAATATTACTTATTATTATATTATTATTTGCCGTGCACATTAATGATGTGAAATGTACTTTTTATCGCCATACATTACCATATATTTTTCCATGAAGGTATTGAATATACTAACATCTTATTTCTGCTAGCGTCTAAGCCCAGAAAGTAGATGATACAAAAATAACATCATATCATTACCGCTATATCTTTCTATATGTGTTGTTAGTGACGATTTTGGGTAATGGCCAAAAATAGCTAGTTTTTTTGTTGCGTTAGAATTTTAAACTCGGCTAAAATAGGCGGCGAAAGAACATAAAAATCTGTTTTAATGTAATATTTAAACCGCAAAATAAGTCTATATCATGCCCAACGAATTACCCTTATAATTTCCAACAGATGTTTTCATTTAATAATCATTTATACATTTTAATGTCTAAATCATGGCACCGTGAGCTATACATTTGTTGATTTGTCACAAGTAATATGGCCTGTTCGAGTGTAGGTTCAAGCATTTGGTTCAAGCATTTTGATAGAATGAATATCTCAGAAAACGCCTCGGAGGCTATCAGCTACGAAAACAAGATAAATACATGAAAACCATGCAATACTTGTTTCGTTTCTCTTCATCTCAATACCGGTTGTATTGTCATCGATTATCGGCAATGTGCTAATAATTACAGTGGTTTTTAAGTATTATGGTGCCGTTTAAGGTACAAGAGTTGGTGACGGTAGCAAGGGAGATACTTGTGGAGATTGCCATACATATCGCTAATTTGGTGATATAATACCTGCGATTTATCCTTATTCCGATTATTGTTTTTTTTTTCTCCAAAAAGTGATACATTTATTCTTTGGTAAATCTTACTGGGTATTGTTTTGAGGTTTACCTTTCTCTGTCATACGGACAGCGAATTTGGTAATATGGATTAAGCTTCGCACATTGTTTGGACAAAAGCACAACAAATCCGCCAAATAGGCAGGAAAATTACCTCAAATGTTTATAATTATGTTGTGCGTAATTTAAAATGTTGTTAAGCTATATTATTTTATGTATGTAAAGGGAAATAAAGATATGAACAACTTTGGAACAGGGTAACAAAAGGATCAACAGTAAACGTTGGTTAAAAGCAGCAACAACTACCAACTAACAAACTTCTCAGCATACAAAAAGGAGGCACACTTCTTTTTAATTGCTTGTAAGAGTTATAGATCGTTGTCAGTGACTCTACTTAGTCCTTTTGAGATATTGCGGATGTAAACAAATCGGTGACTAATGTAGTTCAAAATAGAAGATACTAAATATGTACCATACCAACCATCCAACGAATACTAGCTGTGCTTTTTACATTACGAATAATTATAAACAGCTTAATTTCTTCTTCTTTTTGTAAAAAAAAACATTCCCTTACCGATATCTCGACCGACGGGTGACTGCGTTGGAGCCTTTGTTGATGCGGATGTTAAGTTACTTCGTTTAGCTATGACATCATTCTCAGGATCACTACGCGTAGTTTTAAGAAAGTCCAGTTTGATCCTTTCATAAGTAAATTTGGCAATGCTATCAATCCAGTCGTAGAACATTCCCACGTTCGTGAAATATGTGTAGTGGTCAGGACTGTTACACTTGAACCCAAACGACACAATACCCGCCAGCACCCACTTAAATCCCCCTGGAAGTTCCATCATGAAACCGCCACCACTGTCGCCAGAGCACACGTCACCAACTCGTTTCTGAAACAAACACACACACACATATATACATACATAAACTGACCAATGACATTATTGACTTGCAAGCTTATTATGACCAAAGTGTCATCGCGTTCAATCAATCTTGACATATTTGACCGGAAACCACTTCCAGATTTCAAACAAGGTTGGCTTTTCTATTAATGTTGATATTTTTACATGCCTGTATTCATACGGGCTTACAATGCAGTCAATACTACTTATTTTGCATCAAAGCCACTCATGAATGCAAACCGTGGTTGAAAGGCCGCTATGTTATGCAACATCATTCCGTTTAAGTGTAAGAAAACCTTATGTTAATTAATCCATGTTTAGTTTTAACTAACAACTAAACTTATACCAATCCTTGAATACCTGATGTTTATATTTCCAAGTTGAGTCTTCGTATACGCAATTTTGTAAAGCGTTTTCACATCTCCTGTGTTTGCCCAGTAAAGATTATTTTTAAATTCATATAATGTGTTATATAATACATTCCACGCCTTTTTTTGTTTTAGAATACACGTTCATAATTTGTAAGCTCAGAACAAATAAACATTTGGAGACTGGAATCATTTAACAGTTGGGTACACATTAAGTGCAGAGAGAGAGATAAGACTTTTGTCAGACCTCTCTGGTATAAAAAGAAAATGGAAAATATAATGGCCAACAACGTAAACATATTTTTTAGAATGTGTTTAATACTTACAAGACAATATGTTAGAAACTGATTACAACGTGCATGCCATGATTATTGTTGCTTTAATAATGTACAGCCAACATACATTTCTTAAATGATAATCTTGAAATTAAAAACACACATAATTTGAACGTTCTATATTGTATCTTTTAAATGGTTGCTGTTCTGTGTATGATATTTATCATTACAACACATTGTATATGACAATAAATTTTTCATGATTAAATATATGACAATTTCTATGGTATGACAATGAGCCTTAATTCCTTATACTAAAATCAAGATCCGCAACACTTGAAAACAAACCAAGCACATGCTTTTTTAAATCTAGGCCTCGAGCTCTCTTAATACAACGACAACCAAGTNTTCTAGTATAAAAAGGCAATTGCATATATAACGGCCAACAACTTCAACATTTTTGTTAGAATTATTTTTATACTAACAAGACAATATGTTAGAAACTGTTAACTACTTGCTTGCCACGACTATTGTTGCATTAATACTATACAGCTCACACAAGTTTCTAAAACGATAATAATCAAATTAAAAACACATACAAAATTGAACGCTCTATATTGTATTTGTTAAATGATTGCTGTTCTGTGTATGACATAAATCATTGCAACACAACGTTTATAACAATACATGTTTCATGATTTGATATATGACAATTTCTATGGTATGAAAATGAGCCTTAATTCCTTATACTAAAATCAAGATCCGCAATACTTGAAAACAAACCAAGCACATGCTTTTTAAATCAATGCCTTTAGCTTTCTTAAATATAACGACAACCAATTTCAAAACTTATGTTAATATTAAGCATTGCTTATTATAAGACTTTGGACTCAATTAATCCCACTTTCGATCCAAATCAAGACATTTTCTTTAACAAACTTCCTATTTTCCTGCAAGTCCGACCAGTCTCAAAACATAGTTCCACAACTTCAAAAGTACTACACCACATCAGAGATGTGCTAAAAGGATATGATTCTTCAAGAAATATTACAGTGCATATGCCGAATCTAGTTTCTTCCCAATATTGCGGCCGGAGCAAGCAATACACCTATTTGCGAATGTTGTGACTCTGACTTCGTGTGTAACAGTTTGGTTACCATCAGTTTTTAATTTTATAAATCTTCATTATAAATTACCACGCCTCAAATCTGGCATTTATAATTATTAATACATTTAACATGGTGCTTACATGCAAATCATTGTCTTTATTTATGAGTTGTTCCATGGCCAATAAGCCTTGGTGGCTATAAAAGCATGGTGTGCAGCGTTTACTGTCATTCTAATCAGAGGAACATACAATTGCTTTTGCAAAACTGCCTGCTGAAGCGTGCGCATAATTTACAACTGTTGCTTTGCTTAAGTCTAGTTGCAGGACCATTCGCGACTTGTTATCTCATAATATCGATGTATAGAATATGTACTATATGAGCGGAACGGTTGTCATGCATTTAAAGACAATTCGAAATGATTAGGAGATTCATTCTTGCTACCAACTTCCAGTATTTTTTAATATAGGCAAATGTCTTGCAATGCAATGCAATGCAAGGTATTACATACGACCAACGCTGTACAAGGCAATTCTGGGTGAAATTATATGTATCAGTATACGCAGAATAAGACATGGTGTATGACAGGTTACATGAGTCACTATCAAAGTACAATGTAAAAAGCTTTTGAGCTCACCGACATTAAGACGTCGTCATTGTCCGTGTTTCATATATCAAAACAAAGCATGTAAGCCACACAGTGAACGTCATTAAACGTCATTAGTTTTTAGTAAAACTGGCATTTACCTTGACCACACTAGCTCTAAATACAGCCCAAAGCTGGATCTCCATGCAAACTTGACTGTTTCCAAAATGTAATCAAATTTTGCAATGAAAACTAAAGTTATTGACGGGAAACCTCGTATTTGATGCCAACGAAATTCACTCATGAACACATTTATATTTTGGGGGCATTTTTAATGAAAAAGTATATATGTAGTGGTCGTCTTTACTCATTCGTTAATTCTTAGATATAATAGTTAAAACTGAATATGAAGTGTTTTGTTATAACACAGTTTATAATAAAATTTCGATGAAATGATTCAGCACCACAATCTGTAGAACATGTATACAGTTATATATTGTATAACTTAAAAAAGCTTTAAATAATGTAGGGAGTTTATGTATAACCTATTGTTTAAATAAAACAGTTAGCATTTTTCAAGTTATCTCAATGCATCAAAAGTACCTTATAACCTGCACATATCATGTTATCTGTAAAATTGTAGATCGTTGACTTTAAATCGCCCTCACATTCATCTCTTCGTACGTAGGGCAGCATAATTTCCTAAAATAACACGATTAAATAGACACAAATGAACAGTTTCTTTCTAACATAGTTGTCAATCATTTAAAATTCATGTTTGAGAGATACAGTATTTCTTGGTTGTTTTACATTAACATAAACCAATAACGGAATTTCCGCGTAAATCAAAAATAACTATTCCTTCATTTTACAACACAGTGTATTAACCCATTAATCAGCCAAATGAAAGTCACTGTCAAATTATTATCTATGAAAAAACAAACACATATCTGCTAATGGTGATAAAATCATGAATAATAGTATCCGAAATTGGATTTTGAAAGCATGCGTATTTAATTTAAAATATGGCTTTAACTCATACATTATGACGTCTTTAACACTTGCATTGATAATTTGAAACCGCAGCTCGAACATCCACGAACAACAATTAAATTATTCCCTCTTGAGTGCACTGTTTAAATATGCGCTCGATTATTACAATTGTCTGTCCGACGTTTGCAAACTGTTCACCTCTTGTGGAAGATATGAACGGATTAAGAGAATGTCCATCAAATAAATTAGATAGGGAAAATAACAAAATCTGTATATTTTATTTGTTAAGACTTTTTTTATCTGCAATATCAATATACATTTAAATCACATCGCAGTACTGACAATATGAAACCGCTTACGTTTTTATACTTATTTTTGTAAAACAAAACAACATATAATCACAATTAATTAACACGGCTGTGTTTAAATTTAAAAAAAATCCTATTTTTTAGTCAGTACAACTCGTTCACTCGATAACTAGAGTTGTCGAAGTTTTACTGTACATGGTCGAACTTGTACTCATTTATTGATCGAATTCAAACATCACTATTACTATATACCTGGAGTTTCAATGACTGCCTGCCACCGTGCTGGACTATTCCACACCCAACCGCCTTTCCTTGCGAACGACTAGCGCCAATCATTGATTTTTTAGTGTTCAAATATTCTTGTACACATATAGGACGAATGTGGAGAGAATATTCTACAGGCTCACTTAGTTCAAGCAGGGCTATATCGCTGTCGAACTGTGATGTCTTGTTGTAGTTAGGGTGAATAGTGACTGATTTGACACCTCGTCTGTGAAGTCCATCTAGAGTACAGCTCAGGCTGGCTGCAGGCGGAAGATGCACATAAATAGGCTTGTAAATTTACATATAATTGAGTTTTATGACAATTATCAGTAATCACTTATAGAACCAGATTTACATTGTTACAAAATATATGTCCATCAATGAAGCCTGTTTAGATATCAAGAAAATTAGCAAATCATAGATTTCATACATTTCATGCTTGACAGTGAATTTTGACATTGACTTGCACGCTAGGGATCTGGTTCTTGTTACACAAAAAGATGTTTCCGTATGATTTAAACTCCTGCAAAGGTATTTGAAACTCAATTCATGCCGAGAAGAAGTATGGTTTAGCAATTTTGTGACGTTTTACCTTCAATAGAGACTTTATATTCGACCAATGGCATTGTACATGCAAAGGGCACTCATGCACACAAGGAATGCCACATTATTTCAAAATCCGTTCCTGCTAAATAAAGTAACGTTTCGGAAAAAGGTAAAATGATTGTTTCCTTTGGCTTTGAACTTTGAACTTGACCAAGCGACTTGGTTGTTGCACAAACTACCGCCAAGTTATATGAAAATCCAGTCACGCGTGATAATGCTATGTTTTAGACAATTCGTAGAGGGATAACATTGAATTATGCTATTGACATTGGTCCTGTTTTCCAGCTGAATGCGCCTAAAACCTCAAACGCACAAGGCATCTTTCTTGCACAAGGTATGTTTCTTCCATCATTTTTTGTAATGAATGAAAGCTGTACTTGCGAATCAAGCGTCGGGATTCATTCAAACATTTTACATTTGATCTTGCACTGCACAGCTATATATGACTTTGACACAGATGCTTTGAGAGGTTTGACAAACTAAGAGTGTAATTAATCTCAAAGTATGGCATGTACCTTTAACGTAATCTTTCAATGCATGTCGAGGTGAACAACTATTGAGCTTAGACANGAATTAAGACATTGACTTGCAAGCTAGCGATCTGGTTCTTGTTACGCAAAAAGCTGTTTCCATATGCTTTATACTTCAGCAAAGTTATTTGAAACTCCATTCATGCCGGGAAGAAGAATACTCTAGCAAGTGTACATTGTACATACAAAGGGCATGTGTTTACATTCGTTTACGTACCGAATTCAATCAGAACGGATTTCTTAAACAGTTCCTCCGTCCTCCCGCCGTCAGTTATGCAATGCGCTGCAGTCACTACGAATCTCTGGGATATAAGTGACCCACCACAAAACGGACGGTTAGTTGACTAAAACAATGTTGTCGAAAATCAGAAAAAATAACACAAACACACATCTTATCTGCACAGTTATGACCCTTTCCCATATCGTTATCAGCATAGGTCCATTCGAAATCAAACAAACAAAACAGTAAAATTGATTCATTTATCCACAATAAGTATGCAAAAACACGTCCGAATAAGCATGCCAAATTCGGATAAAAATGTATCTTAACAAAACGTTACTATATTGAAAATTGGTTTATTTGGTTAATTATTGCATACGAAGCATATATCAACCGCATTAAATACCTGTAATACGAAGGTTTATCCTATTTTAAGAATAAATACTCACATGTAAAGATAAATATTAACATCTCAAAAACTGTTAATAAACCACCATTTCAAATAATGGTTGCACATTTGTATAAATATTTGTTTAATATTTTCTATTTTATTACGAAGTACAGAACGATACAAGCAGATACAAGTAAAGAGCTTCCACATTGTATTTATGTTGATATGGATTTCTATAATAATGCAGACTTTTGTTAAACTTTTGAAAAAATGCCTCAAAGCCAAATGTGCAAATTAAAAAATAAACGTTCATGTTCTTTGTTTAGTAGCTATCAAACAACAATCGAATGTATATTATATAACTTATATTTGTTTGCGTGTGATGTACTCGACCCAGTTGCGCCATCAAAAGCTTAAATTGAATAAACTATAAAAAGTGGCAATATAACAGCACAATCTATTCGCGAGCTATCCAAGGGAAACCTTTATTCTAAATCGATTAACCGTCTCCCTAACGCCAATTACGTTATATACACTCATAAATAAGTTCTGGATAATACTGAGAAAAAACTATATGTCTATTTATAGTATCTTTGACATTTACATGAACTTCAAACGTTACATATGTAAATTCTTTATATATGTGAAGTTTAATAACAATATCTATATTTGCTCACAAGTAATTCATCAGAATCACTAGTATGATTTCCCATAATTTTTTAAATAAAATCTTATGCGTGAAGACATACATTTGCATATATATTCACGCACCTTATTAAATAAACTGACGTGCCACGGGTTATCATTTGGCAAGGCATCTGAACCCATAGAAATATAGTTTTTAGCCCTTTCTTCATTTTCCTGATCAGGGTACGATTTGCCACAATCTGAAAAAAGATAATTCAGCANAGTTGCAGGACCATTCGCGACTTGTTATCTCATAATATCGATGTATAGAATATATGCAATCTATGTGCGGAAAGTTTAAAAATCATGCATTTGAAGACAATGCGAAATGATTAGGAGATTCATTATTGTTACGACCTTCCATTATTTTTTATTATAGGCAAATGTCTTGCAATGCAGTGCAAGGCAATGCATACGAACAATGTAATGTATCAGTATACGCAGAATAAGACATGGTGTATGCCAGGATACATAAGTCACTATTAAAATACAATGTAAAAAGATATTGAGCTTACCGATACTTAGACGTCACCATTGTCCTTTTTCATATATCAAAGCATATAAGCCACACAGTGAACGTCATTGAACGGCATTAGTTTTTAGTAACACTGAAA
>VMBQ01013180.1:0-10076 GCA_007657795.1 Dreissena rostriformis
TTTTAATGTAAATATGGAAACCCTTGATGTATTGTCAATGGTAATATTAAAATACTGTTAATTTTTATGACATGGAAACTTGTTTTATGTGTAGGCATTATGTTATTAAATTTGAAAATATGAGTTGTTTGTAATTGTTGATGATGGGCTTGGTGTAATGAGGGGTATAAAACAAGTGAAGATATGATTAAACGCCGAACATAAACCACTTCTCCTTTAAGTGGCCTCACTTCTCCCTTCAGTGGAGGGAGAAGTCACTTCTCCCTCAACTTTGAACCTAGTCAGCCCTGTTACTCTCTCATTATTACATTCGTACATGTTTGCACTATATTAATTTCTTTTTCATAATTTAGTATGTTTGAAAAGATTTAATTGAAATAGAATTGACATATAATAATCACGAGACACATCTTTCTATTAAAAAAAAAAAAAAAATTTTTTTTTTTTTTTTTTTTTTTTTTTTTTNTTGAGGGCCCTGGAAGGTTAAAAATTTTTTTTTTTTTTTTTTTAGATCTCAACATTAAGTTCATCTCCCATCCAGCTCTACAAATTACACCTTATTAAATATAATATTTAAAACACTTTTCTTGTCATTTTTGAAACATTTGTTAGCAAAAAAAACAACAAAATTACTCTCCAAATTTGGTAAAAACGCAGCAATTTTTCCCAATCCAAAGGGACCCTGCCCCATTCCCGAAATGGTGAAAAACACTGCCCAAATTTAATGATCTCAATGTTCTCTGCGTTACAAAGTTTTTATACAATGTCAATACACCCACACTTTCCATGCTGATCACGTGGCGCTGTACATGTGTGGCATTATTTTCAGGCGCTTTTATCGGGACAAAGGATCAACACAAAATACATTTTGAGAATTCAACATAACAAGGAATACGGACCAACATTGCTAGAATTTGTATGCATCCTCAGGGACGCTCATGCTTAGGTATGATGCGTTTTTTTTNAAATTTCTGATGCAAAAGTTAAACATACGGTAATCGATCTGCGTAAGGAAATAGACGCCTTCAAATTCAGGTCCTGTTCAACTGTGACGGTAGAAATTGAGGTTCCAGCATTGTTTGTAAACTGCAAACTTCACTGTTGTGTTAAATGTGTCTGAGACAGCGGCCGTCTGGGCAATCTGTTGTTGTTTGTGAGGCTAAGCTCTGTTCCGTCGAAGGCTCCATTTTCCAGATTTTTCCCTAAAACACTCAACCAGGTAACATAGGTTTCGTTTATTGACCTTGGAATTACCTGTTGGTCTCATATAAGACAGTCTCTTGTTCAACTTTGTTCACTCGATCCCCACTGTAGTATGGCTGTCCTTTTGATGTCCACAAAATAAGGAGTTTTCTTGTTGTTCCCAGAAGAACACCATGCATGTAGTCTAGAATAACGCCATCAACTGGATTAATATGGTCCACTTCAAACAACATGAAAACATCTTTCATTCCTTTTTAGGCCACTCCACTCATTAAAGCCTCTTCTGGGTTTTTCAAAATTGAAACACTTGTTCTTAACAGTCATTGGTCAGATACAGGAAAGGCCTCTTGTGTGGCCTTTTTTTCAACAATGCCTCTTGCCATTGTGTGGGACCGTTGCCATTACTTGAGATTGCCCTGAAGGTCCATTGTGACACACATCAGGGTGCTTTCAAACTCTTTCCATCTAGGATAATGCCATTGTGGTGAACAGAGTTTAGTTCTGTGGTGAGAGGTTTCAGAGAAGTCCTTAAACCAGGCTTTCTTCTTCCCTTCCAGATCCCCCAGGCTATTAAATTTTGCATTAGAAACCTCTCTAAAGGTCTCAACTCATTGATCACCAGGAAAACTGGTCAGAGGCTGACAGTTAAAGAATGGTAAAGAGGCACTCCATGGGTATTCATAGTAAGAGTGATTCCATTATGAACTTATTGATTTCTGTCCATGATTTCTAATATCTTTAAATGAATGGAAGATGTAGCACAGTAGGACTTGCTTCGTTTCAAATGCTGGTGTTCAGCTGGTCGTACGGTTACCCACTGCATATTGGGGAACGCAACAAAAGATGTGTTTGTCCTCGGGGAAACAAACATGAGCAAAAACTCACAATAATCAAATGTTTTTACATGTACTTCATTCAGAGATTGTTTCATGTCTTCTTTTAATAAATCTAAGCTCCCACAGATATTCAGCAGTCTTATAAGCTGATCTGATGCAGTTCCAGTCAAGCGCATCTGCGATATATATGTAAGAACAGCCGTACATTTGTCTGGGCTAGATCTGATTGTTCCATCATTCTGTTGTACTGCAATTTCTTTCCTCAGAGCAGACATTTGAAGGTTCATATAAATTTCACTTTGTGGGTAACAGTTTCAACAAGTGGGTCCCTCGGTGTGTGGGCAGCTCTGGACTGATGTCTGATCTTAGTTCTTTTAAGCACAGGCAAAGACTTATCTGATTCACATGTCTTGTAGAATCATCTGTCTGTTCATAATATTAGAGAGTAACACATGTGAGATTTTTTATTTTTAAAAGTGTTGACTACTTCTATCACTAATAATTTTGATATTTTTATATTGTGGGGTCAGTTTTCAAGATTTGTGTACGTATTTCATAGAGGGAAATTTGTGTAGGGTTTAAATATTTACTAGGGATGGGAACTAATACTGAAATGCTATTCGAATATTCGTTTGTCCTTATTCGAATATATTCGAATATTCGATTTTTAAACATTATATTAAAATGTCCGAACTTGTGACAGTCCGGAGAAACGTACCATTCCTGATTGCCACAAATATCACTATAAATGGTATATTATGTGCAGCTTTAAAAAACTGGAGTAATACCTTTTGAAAAAAAACACATTGATTATAATGTTCTTCTTTTTAAATAAATACTGTTTATTTGCATAAGATTTAAGATATTTCTGAAAAACAAATTACCGTAATTCTAATTTATTTCAATACTTTAAAGTGATTTGGATTACTTCCCATCGATACAATTATAATATGCTTTTCTTTTGGCTGTTTTTTTTTCTGGAATAAAGAACCACGACGATTAAATTGGTTAATATTTGAGTAACTCAATTCTGATTAGATAATCATTGATTTTGGGGTAATTGTCCCCGCGTCCCGATATTAGGAAATTTGTCCCGTCATTCGTCAAAAAACGACGTACGTTCTATAAGTTCACAATAAAGTTAGCTATTCATGCTCTGTCTGGCTAAAACGTACCATTGCTAATCCCTTTATTGCTCCCTATTAACAACCAGCTTCTACTACTGGAGTGCACCAGTGTTGTTTTTGATACCTTATCGGCGATTTATTGGCAAATTATTGATTTTATCAGGAATTCACAACATGGTGTTTTAATGATAGGGGTCGCTAATTGCTATCGATAGATGTGACGTAGGAAAATAAAAGCCAACTGCCGCCCCATACTCGTTGATGTTTCACATAAATTTACTTTCATTTTCAACTGATTTTCATAAAATAGTTTGTACATATTGCATCAATCTAAATTTAGAGTAAATTGACTATTGGTCCATCTCCTTATACCTTCCCGTTCGCCAATTATAATCTCGTTCATTGATAGCAACTGTTATCCAAACACTGACTTATACAGGAAAGTCGTCTGCACTAAACCAAAACTGCGACTTTGTACATGTTCTTATGACCTTTTTTTTTTTAAGTATCTTTGAATAAAAATAGAATATTCGAATATGATTTTTGGATTTGAATATTCGACCGATTTTCGAATATTCGCATATTCGGTCCCATCCCTAATATTTACCATTGTCCCTGCAGTAGGCCCGCCATCTGTTACGCTGTTGCAAGTTGTCCTCGACAGGTCTGAAGGTGTCTGCAGTGGTTTGCACATACCGCTTAATCACTGTCCTCGCTTTCGACCAGAATTTGAATGCTGGCAATGAGTCCTGACCAAGAGGACCGCCTGCTTCACTTATTTCTTTTTTGAGTAGTTTAAGTCATCACAGGTGTATCTGTGAAACCCAAGCAGCAAATTATAAGAAAGTAGTGGAACGAATAGGGGCAATTACATATATAATACAAATAATAAATATCATTGTGTTATGTAACAAGCGTTTGACGTAATGGCTTGCCCTTTGTTTTCAGTGTTATACATGTAGATAATTATGTCCCTTGAAAGCTTTGCAGTCACTGGTTTAAGGTAATCGTTGTCTGTGCTGCTAGTGGCGCCCGGGAATCGGGTAAGTGCCCTTTTAGACTGACGTTGGGAAGTGCCCTGTTAGACTGACGTTGGGAAGTGCCCTGTAAGACTAAGGTTGGGAAGTGCCCTGTTAGACTGATGTTGTGAAGTGCCCTGTTAGACTGAAGTCTCGTCTCTGTGTCATCCGCTATGGCATCATACTCGCTTTTATACACATCAATCAAGGTCGCGCCCGGTAATTGGGGAAGTGACAATTTTTCGTTTTCTTCGGGTCGTACCATCTCTATATAGACCCCAGCTTCCATGTTTTTGTGTTTTTTTTTCTGACAAAAATGACTAAGCGATGTACTGTCCTTCATCTACTATTCTTTGTATCGCTGAGCTGTTTGGCAATTCTCTTTTGCAGTACACTTGTCTCACTGACAACAGATATCACCGGACTTATTTTTTCAGTTGCTATCTCAAAGGCAGCAAGCTGGATAATTCACATTCTGAACTCTTCACTTTTTGTTGTATTTGATTTACTGATAACGTCTGTAATGTCCTTTGTCTCTTTAAAAAAAAAGTTTGTTGTGAAAGTCCTCAATCAGCAAATCATTTCTCTCAGCTTTTAATGTAAATATTTCTAATTTCTATTTCAAGTCTGCATTTTCTTTAAGTAATTGAATTGCTGACAATTTTTCATTGGAATTCTGTAATTTATTAATTTTCTTTCATAACCTGCTGTTTGATTTTTGAGCCAACATCTTTTCTTTAATTTAAGTTCTCAGTTGCATGTTTACAAATTCATTATCATGTTTCAGTTCTTTAACACTTTCAGCAAGCAAATAGATTGTAGATTTCAGCAAAACGGCCTGGAATATTTTTAATTTTTCATTATAGTTCTACCTCAGCATTGCAATATGTTAAGTATAATAAATCAGTTCCAATGATAAGGACACAAAGCATTAACAATCCACGTAGATACATGTACACTATGAGACCCGTGGTTTTTGTCTAATTCGCGGAGTCAAAGCCGGCAGTTTGCTTTTTGAGTGGA
The DNA here is from genome assembly GCA_007657795.1 of Dreissena rostriformis. Lineage (NCBI taxonomy): Eukaryota > Metazoa > Mollusca > Bivalvia > Myida > Dreissenidae > Dreissena > Dreissena rostriformis. The sequence continues at coordinate 5,209 of VMBQ01013180.1, forward strand.
AAATCACCGCGATTTCATGTGATTCGTCACTCCGCCGTCGCACGAGAGCAAGATTATCTTCGCGCTGATTCCCCCCAATTTTGTGGTGATTCGCCGCGATTCACTGCGATTCGCCGTGATCGCAGTGGATATCGGTGACATCGGCGATTCGCCAATTCATGCATATAAACCAAATCGTATCGATAACTGTATACATAACGCTTTTCTAATGTTCACAATTATCCGATAATCCAACATAATTACAACATCACTTACGAACAAATAAACTTAAACATTTATGACGGTAAATATGTTTGAGAATTTCATTAACACAACCATATGACTAAGCCATTTTTCAGAAGTGTAAAGAGTACAGTGCATATTGGGACACAGCTTTCATTGGACGAGCGAATTTAAATTTAGATTGAATGCAAAACGATCTTACAAAAACAAAAACGTTTTATTGCGTCATACGCAGTCATGTAAAAAACGAGTTTCTCGGGGACTTTCTGATAACGGTTAAAAATGAAAGTTAATATTTGTTAACAATTACACTGGTTTAGCATGTAAATAAATCGTCTGTATTATTGAATTTATTTTTCTTACACGTTCTGCTCTGATATGTAACATGAAATAACACTAACTCGCGAGTTTTTCACACCTTTATTGACATTACACAAAAGATCAACACCAATTAGCTGTCGAAGGTCACTTAACCTCTAAGAATAACAAATCAGATCAGAACAATACTTATTTATCCCAGATATACATAGATACAACATGGGGTACATAAATTATACAAGTTACAAAATACATATCATGTTTCCGGTACATTTTGGTGCAGGGGGGAAGTCCTATAAGCAATTTGAATCAATTAACAGCTTTAATAAATGCTTTGATTAGTTTTTAATTCGCAATACGGTAAGATGAAATAAGCATATGTTTACAGAAAGAACGTTTGTAATAATAGTGAGAAAAGTAATTATAATAACAACAACGGCAATTATGATGAAAATAATAATAAGAAGGAGAAGAAGAAGAGAAAGAAGAAGAAGAATCAACATCTGTCTGTCTGTCTGTCATTATCATCATCCTTATAATCATAATTATAATAATGTCACATTTCAAGTGACAAAAAGCATCAGGATAAGGAATGATTTTTGCGATCATGAATCAAACGCATATTTAAGGTGTTATAGTGTAGGTTTGCTCTCAAAACAATTATCATGTGTTTAATTTTTACGCACTCGCGTCAACCAATAGTGCAGAGGGGGCACTGTGTTTCAACTTACACTCATTTGAAAAGCTGTTGTAACAAGCATGAATATAGATATGCTCAATATTGTATAAAAGAGTAAATACATCTCGCATGTATGTATAATGTATAACAAATATAAATGTTCCACAAAACAATTTATTTTCATCATACAAAATCAATAAACAAATGTACCGATACATATTAAATCTTTTAAAATGTATCAATATATAAACTTTATTTAAACAACCAAATACCAAGAATAACAGCAAACATTTTATTATATACATTTTTGGTGTTTAAAACATTCACAGGTGAGTGTTTTCAAAAGCCTCCGATGACGGCTCCATGGCAGGTGGCATGCGTACCCGACGACGGAGCATCTCATTAATCTTTGGAATTCCCTCATGTCGCCAGTTGCCGTCGTCTGCCATTGAGGGAAAGTGGCGTATCACATACGTCCGGATGGCGCTCTTCCGACGAGGGCTTAGTGGCTGCTTTTTTTCCTTCCCACCACCATAGTAGTTGAAGTGCAGGCGGATGGTTGAAGCAGTAAAAAGTTCTGGGACAGGCTCTGAGTCAGATGTGCAGCGAAGTTCCCTGCGCTGTTTTATTGAACTCTGCGAACGCTATAGGAGCTACGTTGATATACTCGTTTTTTTTTCCAGCAAAACAAACACAATGTTAAATGGCTTTAATGTATAGGCAATGATGTTATAACAGCAACATATTATAATATTACACGATGCCATAATAACATATAATTAAAAATAGAACAGTAATGTAATTCCGGCATATCAAGCATTGTGAATGTATGTACAACGCTCGGAAAGTAACGCGAGTAACACGAGTTATCCGCATTGGAGCCTGAAACAGAAAATAAATAAGTATATAGCATAATTTCAGGATTCAGTTGATCATGCATTTATGCTTATGATTGTGTGTGTTGTTGTTTTTTTAAAGACAAAAAAACGCATTATTTTTTTATTTTTTTTTAAAGACAAAAACCCGCATTAATGACGTTACATGTACTTTCATGTGGTTCGATCTCAAATAGGTTTGCTTATAAAAAAATTACCATCCATAAATGGAAACCATGTGTAATAAAAATAATAAATGTTTACATTTGACCAAATTTGCAGAGCAAACTCTAACATTTTTGATGTTTTTTGTTTTCAAAACTCTGACCAAGCTTTGCTAACCTTTCTTGAGAATGATCTGCTGAGAGTTTTTATGCTCCCCATATATATATATGGGGAGCATATAGTTGCCAGTTTGTACTTCCGTACTTCCTTCCNACCGCGATTTGTCACGTTGCATCGATCGCGGTGATGCGCGAATCGCGGCAAAAATCACGGGTCGCGTAGTGTAGCATATTTAAAAAAGCACACAAGGTACGTACGTGCGCATGAAAAAAACCCACTAAAACAACATGATCACTACACTGTGAGTTTGTATTTAATTTACATTCAGTCAGACTTCTGTTGTGCAAAGTCTAAGATTGAGACTGTTGCAACCCATTTGCTGCCTGGAAACGATGGCATTAGATGTTTTGCGATAGAGAGCAGAGCATCTGTAGTTCCCGGTCTGAGTTAGGCGTTGCTTGGAAGAATCAGGGGACCACATCTAGCGCTGCGGTGACCTCATTGGCTGTGGGGGTGGGTGGTTTTCTTCATCTTAACCTTGGTTGTCTTGGTCGTCGTCTTCTTCATCTGATGATGCGTGGCATACTTGGCTCAGGATGTCTTCGTCGGTGAAGGACTCGGCTTTTGGGGCAGGGTCTTCAAATCCGAGAAATTCGCTGAGGTAGGTTGCTGATATGCCAAGTGATGACAGGCGTAAGAGAGGGATGTCGTCAAGCTTGTTGTATTCTTCTGATTCGTCCAGTGACTGGCTGTGTTGGGGACCTGCAACTAAGCATGTTGAAAGCAGTTTTTTATTGTGGTGGCAGTGACACATTCCCACGACTGCTGCAGGAAGTTCAGGGCATCGAGGAGTGTGATGGACAGCTCTTTCTTGTCTTTATCTTTGCGGTAAAAGTTTTCATTAAATGTTCATAAGAAATGGCTGCATCTTTACCTCTTCCTGCATTTGATTTCCTTGATACAAGGTTCTGCCCTAAAATGATGCTGTTAAATGATATTCTTTTCTTCAAAGCCTTTTGGGTTTGTATTAGCCCCATTATAAGTGGTCCTCTGTTGGTTGAATAGATTTTCAACAACATCTGAGTTTATCATTGCAGGTGTAACATTTACCACTTGAAGTTTGAATGACTTTTCTGCATAATTCTATTAAACCAAATAAACATGACTGTAAGTCCTCATAGCACTGGTCAGATAGGTTTATGTTGGAGTTTTCTTTTTTAGCTCTCCTGATTGCTCGGATTAGCTTTTGGGATCGGTCTTTGTCCGTCGTCTGTCTGTCCGTCCGTCGTACGTCCACATTAGTTTGTAAACACTCTAGAGGCCACATTTCTTGTCCGATCTTCATGAAACTTGGTCAGAAGATTTTTCCCAATGATACCTCGATCGAGTTCAAAACTGGGTCATGCTGGGTTAAAAACTAGGCAACTAGGTAAAAAAAAGAAAAACCTTGTTAACACTCTAGAAGTCACATTTCATGTCCAATCTTTATGTAACTTTGTCAAAATGTTTGTCTTAATGATATGTTGGTTGAGTTCAAAAGACTGGTCGGTACCGTTGAAAAACATAGACCAGGTCAGAGCTTGAAAAATCTTGTTTATCTTTAACCACAAAGCACGCAGCTTTGATATTTGATATGTGACAAAGATTGTTCAAATCATGCCACTGGGCAAGCTCACAGGTGAGCAATCTAGGGCCATCTTGGCCCTCTTGTTTTCTTTTGAGCTTATGCTATAACTGTGTTCATTCCAAATTTTAAACCAGTTGCTTACTTTAAGGAATTGAGTAATCCTATTATTATTTTTAATACCGTTTTGTCATCAATTTTTTAATGGCAGAAATTTCCAATCAGAGCAGAATGTCTTATTTCTATAGGTGCATGTGAAAGATGCCATTTTATGCCTTATGTTCTGAAGAAATCTAAATGAAACCTAACATTAAGTAACACTGCATCATCAATTTCCTACTCTTACAAAGCTGATTTAAGCATATTTTTGAGTCAACAGCTTGTCCAGTAGAGTTAAGTCCAACGTTTCTAGGTGATGGGCAGGGCCCTCAATCAGTCAAATCCACGGCCGAATTGCCGCATTCCCCTCCTGAAAAGTATACTTTTTTCCCCTTTTTGGGGGAAAAATTCCCCCTAAATTTTTTTTTTTTTTTTTTATAGATACACATGTAGATGTGTCTCATGATTATTATATCTCAATTCTATTTTAATTTAATCTTGTCAAACATACTAAATTATGAAAAAAGCAATGAATATAGTGCAAACATGTACAAATGTTATAATTAGAGAGTAAGTAAAAAATCCCCCCAAAAGGGAAACGCCGCGAAAATTCCCCCTGCTATGGGTAGCGACCCGCTTCCCCTAAAATGGATTGAGGGCCCTGGGCTTAGTGTCATCCCAGATTAGCCTGTGCAGTCCTGCAGTGCTCTTTGTTATAGAACTAGTAAAGTTGTCAATCTTAAATGAACATGCATTTTAGGGATAT
>VMBQ01013181.1:0-17447 GCA_007657795.1 Dreissena rostriformis
ATTGTATGTATTATATTGAATAAAAAAAAAAAAATGATTTATAATCATAAATATTACAAATTTGCAATGAAACATTTCCACAGTAATTTCCATTAACGTAAATAACTAACAATAATAAGGATATATTTTAGTACCTGGTATATAACATAAGTCTGCGGTCTAGTAATTATAAATTGTACGTTATTGTTTAAATACCAACTAATCCTTTAGAGTTAACAATATAATATCATCAATTATTATAATAAAATCCAAATACAATTGATATTTTTTTTTAACTATAAACTTCCGCACTAAGTAAAATAATACAAACAACAAATTAATATCCAAAATGTAGATAACTACATATACCAATACCTGCAAGACAAGATGACTTATAACAGCAACACATAGCATTAAATAACAGTATTAGGAGGCTTCGATCGTGATAAATCGACAATCTCCGGAATCTTCGTAAGATAGTTCTTTTGCGTGTTATTTATAGGTTTGCCCTTTTATGGCAAGTTCTTTTGACCCTTTTCCTGGTTTCCTGGGGCACGCCATACTAAAGCACTATGACTACACGGCCGGTAATCACGGGCGCCACCTTTTTTTTGCGATGTATTAATAAATGAGCCAATGCTACTTCCGAGGTGGCGCTAAGGACCGGGTGTTTTGAATTTTCACGGATAATTCTTCATGGTGAGTAGGTTTTATATGTTTTTTCAAAATAGTTCGCTTTATTTAAAAAATCGGGCAATGTAGTGCGCTTCAGCGAAGATTAATGCACCAACAAATGTACAGAAACATACAATCACAACTCATTTGGAAACGTGATGACCTTTATAAGTTGTGACATGGTGGAGTTTTTGAAAGCAAATCGATGTCTTTTGCCTGTGTGACGAGCAAATTTCCACCCTATTAATTCGCTTACGACATGAAATGATTGCATTCAATATATACTAGTTGCTGCATGACCAAACACATTGGCTTTTTGAAGATCTAATAGATAATTTTGTATTTTTCCAAAAGAGATGGAGCCAATGCCAAGGAGGTGGTGCTAATGACAGGAGGTGGCGCCAATGCAAGATATATTAATCATCATAAGACTTACATTTGATAGATAATGTTCCCTTTTCATATTTTAATTTTATTTTTCAACGTCAATACTTTAACCCAAATCTATACAGACCATATACACATTCTTAAATTAAAAAAAATAAAACAAGATGTAAATATGTAAATATATAAGTTACCAACTCAAGAAGTCAGCAACCTGAATAAATGTATGATATGGACCCAAAATATGTTATGCTCTTTACATCCAATAACTTAATTCTCAACATTCTCAAACTATTCCTTCTACGAACAATGTGTTTTTACAGTAAGATAATTCACGAAATAATTTAAACATGTTACTTCTGCTTGAAACGACGAGTTTCGCCCCCTTATCCAAATTCTTAATTCTCGAAAAGACAAAGGTCAACGAATCTTATTATAAATCTAAATAAGGCTCAACTATGTTGTTTGTTCCATCTACATCTCCAAACAAATAGGATAACTCGGTCTTTAATCTTCAACATTTTTTATTATTCCCAAGTTACTTTCCAGTTTTATAGTTTATGCAATGACAGAAATCTCCTAAATCAATTTGCAACACATGTTTCTTCATAATTATGTAGACTTAACTTTTTCGATATTTCATTATGAACGAATTCAGAAAAAAGATCGAACACTCAACCTGGAATACCACAACAAAATTATGGTCGGCACCTAAAATTAAAATAGCTGAAAATGGGTATTGGCGCCACCTCCTGTCATTAGCGCCACCTCCTTAGCATTGGCTCCATCTCTTTTCGAAGAATGCAAAATTATTTATTAGATCGACAAGAAGCCCATGTTTTTGTGCATGCAACATAGTGTACATGTTCAAAGCAATGGCTTGATGTCTTAAGCGATTTCATTGGGTGAAAATTTACTCGTAACACAGGCAAAATACATCGATTTTCTTTTACAAACGTCATCATGCCACAACTTATAAAGGTCATCAAGTTTCCAAATGGGTTGTTATTATAAGGGTGTGTACATTGTTGGATGCATAAATCTTCGCTGAATCGCACTACATTGTCCGATTTTTATAAAAATGCAAAATATGTTGAATATAAAACCTACTCACCTTGTATAATTATCTGTGAAATATCAAAACATCCGGTTCTTGGCGCCACCTCGGAAGTAGCATTGGCTCATTTATCAATGCATCGCAAAAAAGAGGTGGCGCCCGTGATTACCGGCCGTGGACTAATACTATTGGTATTGGTACATGTGTTTCACTGACCTCAAAACCTTTACAGTTAAAGTTCGTTAACCCCGACCGAATTTCTGTCTTAAACCTATTTGCAAGAAAGAGACTGTTTTTTTTCTCCAAAAAAATCCTTACAGGTTATCTTAAGATTGAGTTTTATTGTTTGTACTTGTAAACAATCTGTTATTCTCATATGATTATGTTACAAATTGTGTTTATTATAAAATAAAATTAACAATAACTAATGTAAATAGATATTATTGAATCCACGAAGTTAGTACATTTTTTGTATTATGTTTTCTTAAGGGATTAAATAATAACTTCGGTTTAATAGTTATATTATTAGATTAAATTATAATGATTATCAAAATGTTCTAATTTAATCTATATTATCTTTATTATATATTATAATCTTTATTAAGTCTTTATTTGATACTACATAACATGTTAAATATATTTATTTAACGTTGAAATTATTAATAAGTGTACCAGAGACTTTTCTTCTGTTAACGATTGTGTCTGCAAATAATGATGATAAAATATATAATAAAATATATAATAACATTTAAAATGGGGAATCGAACCCCGGTCTCCCGCGTAACAGGCGGGGATACTCACCACTATACTATCGATGAGTCGATAGTTATAATTTATGAATACAAAAATGTATGTAACTCTCACAATGACAGGTAAAGTGTTGGTTTCTTATTAGTCTCCCTTGGTTAGATTAGTCCGCAGAGGCTAATCAAGGACGACACTTTCCGCGATTATGACATTTTTTGTTTAAAGGATGTCTCTTCTTAACGAAAATCCAGTTTAGGCGGAAAGTGTCGCACAGGCTAATCTGGGACGACACTTTACGCACATGCATTATGTCCAGTTTTCTCATAACGCGACTCGTATGATTGCGTCGTATTTGACACGTCAAAGTTGATTACCGTTCACGTGCTACTGCAATGAAAGTTTTTGGAGGAGGTCAAGAAACGGTAGGAAGGTCGACCGAACTTGATTTGGTTAACCTTAAATCACACAGCATAAGTGTACACACGTTAATTGACATAGGTTACTATTAATTATATGAAACAAATGTACAAATAAAATTCAGTAATTTGTTGTGATTGTCTAATCTTGATAACATACCTCATGATTTGCCAATGATAAGAACCCAGTTATTACTTATACTAGTGTCATATATTATGAATGTGTATATTTCAACTTTAATAAATTTGTATACAACATATGGAAATCTTTTTGATTATTAAATAATCTGCCGTCCATTAATCGAAAAAAAAACAATATCAATGCAATTAAATTAACTGAAGGTAACAGCAATTTTAATTATCTGTGACATCATTACAGTTTGCAGATAGTGGTAGAAGTGGTTACAGGTTAAACAAAAATAAACCATAAAGAGTTTTAATCCTAATGCAATAAGACGATATATTCGCAGTGAACAATATTTCAAACAACAAATTAAACCATGCGTTTTATAGTGTGACCTGCTTGTCATCGATATTTTACCATATAGACCATTTACACAACAAATTCTGTTTCCATGGTATAGTGGTTATCACGTCTTCTTTACACACAGATGGTCCTTGGTTCAATCCTCAGTGGAAACGGACTTCATTAAAAAAATATATAATGAAGGTAAATTGAGGCTGAACAAATATATTTTAAAACAATACAACGAATAGGCTTTATTAGAAAAGTTCACACTAGTCGAGCGCTGGTTGCGTTCCTTTGAGCGTGCGTGTGTGTGTGTATTTCAGAGTTTATAAGGTCATTCCGCACCGAAAGCAACATTGTGTGAGGACCAAACAAATGTATTGATATGATAATTTACTAAATACACAATGTATATGTATTTAATCTTCGGTTAAATAATTATATTATTATATTAACGTATTATGATTATCAAAAGAGTCAAATTTAATCTGTATTAGCTGTTATTATATATTATTATCTTTATTTAGTCTTTATTTGATATTACATAACATATTAAATAGATTTATTTAACGCTGAATTTTTTATAAGAGTAATTACCACACATGTTTATAGAACAATTCAATGATAAATATTTTATAAAATACTTCTGCAATACAGTGTTTTCTATTTTAAAGAACGTTTTTTTTTTAATGTATATACTAATCATGTATGAATACATGTGTTCATACAATACGCCGATTTAAATTAAATATGTCATTTTGACCTAAATGTACTTTTTGGCTTGGAAATGTTAGGAGGTTAACTGACTGCCAGTATTTGACTGAACAAAACAATGAAAAGTAAGAACTGACAAACAGAGGTAGATGATCATGAATGAGTTCATTAGTTACATTAACATGTTATTTCAGTTGTGGTCAGAGTGTGTTTACTTTATTATATAGTTTTGAGTGCCAAGAAGATGTCAGGAGTGCAACATGTCTAACAAAAAGATATGTCTTTACACAGCCACATTGTCAGTTATGAAAAATCTTTATTTAAATTAGCACAATAATTGCACATTTGATTTGCCAAACTTTAAAAGATTTTGACAAAAAATTCGTTCATGATAATGTTGTGGAGTTTTAAGTATTCCTATATTTATCAAAGGTGTTTTGTTTATTTAACGTATTCTAATATACTTGCAACAAAAAAAAAATAATGGAGAAAAAAGAACTGCCCATTAAAGAAAACAGACACTAACCAAAATTACTGTGATATTATTGTATATAGTCGCAAATGGTCAATAGCTTTGTATTGACAGAAGCTGTGCAAAATAATTACATTTATAATCCACTTTGGTTGCTTTTATTTTCTGTGTTTACTACTTAATTATTTAAGCAACATTTGGATGTTGCTTAGAGTTTTGTTAAGAGCATTATAATTAACACAAATATACTCAAATTTCGGGTATAATGTTTTAATAGGTTAGTATGTTTCTGAGTATTTATTAGCTTATTACTAAACACATGATGATTATCTTGCAATAAACTCTCAATAAAATATATTTGTATAGCAAAATGCTGTCCCGGTGGACACATGTCAGCGGTGTGGGTAAATCTAAAGTATCAGTTCTCTGTAAGCTGATTTTTACTTTACCATGCTGTAGTAAAGGTCTGGCGTCGACCAAATCTCCTAAGGTAACTCAGCTTTGATCTTGTATGGAGTCATTACCTTGTTATAAAGCAATAACTTAAACCAGTTAGCAATACATGTACTTCTGAGTAGCGCATTATTATATAGTTGCGTTTATGATCAGAGCTTAATTTTCTGAGTTTATACTTAATTGATTGGCTCGTCATAGCTTTATAGTGTATAGTTTTGTTTAAAATCGCTCACAAAAGCATGTGTATGTTAGCATAGACCGGCCTTTAGTGCCTGTTTAACAGTTTGGCAACATGGGTATTAAAAAACATTTCATAGAATAAAACAAACATGTATGCACTATGTGTTAATAAGCATAACAAAACTCCTGACTGGAGTCAGGAAGGTCCTGTATTCGAACTCTAGGGCAGGCAAACATTATTAATTTATTTTTCCTTGATATTATTATCGCGCAGCACTATTCCAAATATTACAGTTTAAAGGTTTTCCAAAAACGTGCTTGACTACATAACAAATGTGTAATGAAATTACTCCATCAAAAAAAAAAGAAAAGAAATGTGTATAGTGGAATCATGTTGTCTGTCTGGTCATTCCTGCTCTTTTGGGGTTGATTGTCCATGACATAACTCTAAATCTAGCAGAAGTATTAACATGAAACTTAACACATAAGTAGATTTTATTAAAAGAAGTTGCAGTGCACACAAGTTATACCACTTGATACCAGCATTGCATGTTAATTGCCATGTGTTTGTGTTTGATACTTATCTGTTGTCAGGGGCTTTTTTTAATGTCATTTAATGAATTAACAAGACATGAGTCCATAGGGTCGACCCTGCTCAATTTAGCGGATAATTTGGAAATTATATGCACATCTGTTACTGCTGAAATAGAGAAACGCAGCAGATCATACAGAGTTGAAAATCACCAACTCATACAAAATGATAACCAAACTTTACGTTTAAATGCCTATATGTCCCACTTATTTGTTTAATATACGTTCTTTTGCCATCTGTTTTTGCGAGCTTTATTTAATGATGTGTTCTGTTTTTTTTATTGCAGTATCTGTGTCATTCTCTTTTATTTGCTCGGTCGATATAACTTAAAAACGAAATGGAGCTTCGTCAAGTTAACAATACTGTCAAGCAGTTTAGACACTACAACACAAGTTGTTAGACCTTAAACGAAACGGCAGACAGCAAAACTAAATCGCTACAAAAGAACCGTTGTTCAATGGACGAATAATAAGTGAACATCTGAAAGTTGGTAAAATGATCATTTATGATCAGTATGTTTTAATACAATGAGTTATATTTATAGTATGATGTTGAAAGCAGCTTTCTAGTTGATTTGTTCAATTGTTGAAATGTTCATATATCATTTAGACCCATTTAAGTTTTTCCTAATTTTAGTGCGTAAACAATATGATGTTTTTTATTATTTTACTTTTCTTTTTAGTACTGCATTGTACAATTTTTTGCCTAATTCTCGCGTTACAAAATATTTCTTTTTTCCTATTTCGATTGCTGATTATTTATAAACGAACCGACATTTTAAACAGTTTCCCAGTCACAGTCCCTGCAGACTGCACAGGCTAATAAGGGACAACAATTTCCGCCTAAACTGGATTTTTCTTAGAAGAAACCTTCTTTAAACGCAAAATGTCATAAACGCGGAAAGTGTCGTCCCTCTTTCTGTTCTCTTCTCTTCTGTTCTGTTAGCAAGTGCGTACTGCAAAGGGTAATATGGGACGACAATTTACACACATGTATTAAACCCCCTTTTCACAGAGCAATTCTCACATGTATTCTTCCCAAAGTAGGGGCCGATTTAAGGACACGACTCATGGGAAACTTTCTTATTCTTGAAAATTTGGATTGCAGAAACAGTGAATTAATATTTAGTTAATAATGATGCTGAAAATATTATGGCAATAAAAATGATGATGATGGTTGTGATTGTGGTGGGAATGATGATTATAATGATGATGATAAATTGAAAAGATTCACGATTCATTTATTGGATTTGTTTTCATTTCTTAACACAATTTAATACGACCATGGTATTATATACAGCTTTATATCCAAAATACACAACCAAAGTAGGAGACCTGGATTGTATCAGCTATTAGAGCGGCCTCTTTCAAATAGCAGACGCTGATCTGAATATGAAACTTCATGTGTATAAAGCCCTGCTTCGAAAGCTTTTTTTAAACACTTGTTCACACACGTGTGTACGTGTGTCTGCGTGCGTGCGTGTGTGTGCGTGTGTGTTTGTGTGTGTGTGTGTGCGTGGTCGTGCGTGTGTGTGTGTGTGNGTGTGTGCGTGCGTGCGTGTGTGCGTGCGTGTGTGTACGGGTGTGTGTGTATGTGTGTGTGTGTGCGTGCGTGCGTGCGTGCGTGTGTGTGTGTTTACACTACATGCCAATACAAAATATTTGATATACTAGGTCATGTAAACTGATTTTAAAGAATTTCAGATTGAATACATATTTTGATAAATGTGAAAGAAAGATCGGGACTCAGTAATGGGTAACTTAAGCGATCCTCTCAAATATCCACTGTCAAAAATGATTTATATTTCTACGACCAAAAGCGTTTTCAGTAACGGCCCATTGCTTTCGTGATCATTCTTAAGTGATTATTTCGCCTACTGAATACATTATCGACTAAAGAAATTGCGCAAAATCGATAATCTACCAAACAACCGATTTGATTTGATCTGTGCGAAAAACAGAAATGCATTAAGGTCTCTGAAATTGAATGTCATATCTTTACAATCCTTTCAATTTGATTTATATTCGTTCGCATTCAACAACCAAACATGTCAATACAAATCCTCAAGCTATCAGGCTATTAAGTGACAGTTCATGTCGTGCTGTATTGGTTTACTTTGTATTGAATACAACGAGTGAAAAAACGTGCTTTTAATACTTCACTTATTGATTAAAATGGTTGGTTTATATTTTGAAATCACTTTTAGCATTGCTTCACATTTGGATATTTCTTTTTTCGTGTTATTATTGTATGAACGCTTTAATTTGGTTAACTATTTAAAGACGTTTTGAAAGTTTGTACAAGCAGTGATACTAGAGGTAATCTTTACTCAGTTATATAAATGTTAGTACGGTACTACTTGCATATAAATCTAACTTTTATTCGTGAAATACACTATTACATACACTTTAAAAAATCTTAAACTTGTACCGAAACTTTGATGGCAATGTAACATAACGCGGCTTTCTTAGTTATTGCTACTGATATTGTTCATTAATTTAAATTTAACAAAAGATCATACAAAACGCGATTTTCAGTTTTATAACATATATTTAGAACTCTAATGGAAATGAGGTAATACAGATACTAATTTATAGCCATCATTAATGCGTTATACCAGTATTTGTACTGCATAATATATTTATGTAATATTAAGAAAACTAAAATGCATGCGATGTATATATATGCAAATTAAATTATTGTAGTCACGCTTGCGTGGCATTTATTTAAATACCAGTGTCATTACGTTGTACATTACGCTCCATCCAACATAATAAATAACGACACTCGTGTTAGCGACATGTAATAATTATTGTCAAGAATGCTTGTTATTTATAATCACTTCAGATGGCAGAAGGCGCTGAGCAGGCGCATGTGCCCGGAACTGACATGACGCCGGGTTACAACATCTCAAGCAGCAGTCGGGTAAGAATTGCGTTAATCAATGAAAAGTGCCGTCACTTCAATCGGTTTTGTAGACGCACGTTACTACGAAATATTAATAAAAACAATTCGATTATGAATGCCATCATGACAACCTACAGAGTCATTCTATATCTAACAATATATACGGTGTGTAAGTTTTTGAACAACAAACACTACCATGACACAAAAAATGATTTTCGTGTTGCAAGCTTATTTTTGAAAAACCAATACATTATTAAAGTTAAAAAAAATGCAATGACTACATTTTCAATTATGCATAATTATGTATGATAACTGAGTCCTATACATTTTCTTACTGGTGATAACGATAATATTGAGGTTATTTTTCATAAATCATCGTTTGTTTTCATATGTATAAGAATACACTATTCATACATAATTTACGGTTTATGCTCTAATTTCCAGATAAGCAATGAAGATGCATCTGTGGAACTAAGCAATTTTTTAAACATCCTGGGGCATGGGCAAGAGCTAAGACAGAAACGTCGGGAATGCTATAGGGAGAACGGCAGACATCTTAATGCAATGATGGGTTTTTCTAGCCCTTTCGAATGTATCATAGTCGGAAGTAAAGCAGAGGGGCTTTCACGATTTCATGAAAATGATATGGACTTCTTACTTGTGTATAAAACTATCGAATGCCTTGAAGCCGGTTGTGTCATAAACTTGATTCCAGAGAACACATGCGTGTTTAGAATTGATACTCAGATATGTTACCCGGGTCACAGCATACTGTTGCATGAGCGAGGTTTCCATCCCTTACTGTGTTTCGCTGGTCGCGATAATGGACATGGGGAAGTTCTGTTAAGCAGTGACCTTTTTCTAAATTTTATAAAAAGATTGGGTTCACTCTTTTTTGCAGGACTCTTTTTCCATGAACGTGCGGGTCCGTCACTGCCATACACGTTTGCAGGCTGTGACGTTGACACAGTATCTGCATTACGCTGTCATTGTCCTAGCATACTTCAGAGTTGGGCTGCCAGATCTCGACTTTGGCCGCCACCGGATATTGTGGCAAAGGTCGTTTCGATGGGGGCATTTCTTACTCCTGTTGGATTTAAAGGAAGCGACAATCAGCATATTGAATGGAGGATTTGCTTCAACACAGGTGAGGCAGAATTGATGATTAATCTTAATGACACACAAATTAAATTATACGTTTTGTTAAAAATGATTGCAAAAGATGTACTCAAACCACGACATAAAGAATTAACATCGTTCATGTTGAAAAATATAGTATTGTGGCTAGCGGAGAATAACCCACAGTCGATGTTTCATGAGAGGAGTTTGTTTTTCTGGTTGCGTCAATCACTACTGGAGCTTAGAACCGCGCTGTCCAAAAACACACTGCCATACTATATGATCCCTGAAAGGAACCTTATGGCGGCTAGCGGACTAACGGATGCGCAGGGAAGAACATGGATAGCAACCCTCACGGACATGATCGATGATAGTGCGAACATAATAAGGAGGCTGCCAAAGATACGGCAAGCCATTATCGCCCACCCGGAGCCTCTACTCTGGTACACCACGAGGAGTATTGAAGTGGAGCTTATTTTTCTAGAAGTACTGAAAAGTGCCCCATACATATTTGATGTGTCTGATTATATTCTTCGAAATGGACTATACACACGAATTGAGGAGATCGTGTTTGATGTCTTTGTGAAAACGTGCTCGGAAGAAAGCATGGGCACACATTTTTCATTTGAGTTTCTCAATATATTAGACAGATTGTTAATGTAAGAAATTTGAAAATATACATAGTCCGTTATATGTACATACATAAAACATTATATGATCTTTATTTAAACTTTTATCAAACATTGTTTTGTACGTTAAATTGTTTTTATATATAAGTTAAAACGAGTGTGATATGTTTAATTGAATATACTTTGACTGACAAAAATATTGATAAGCAGGAGTGGTTATTTCTTATCTGCCGATATAATAACATCAACATCAATGAGCTACCGCCACGCTTATTGTTATGTACATATAAGTTATATAATTTGAGATGTATTGTACAGGCGCATTCAATAATGTTTATATTTAAAACATAGGTTGGTAACAACGATGTAAACATGCGCATGTATTGATTTGCAATAGACTACCAAGGCGCTTCTTAGACAGCGAAGATAGCAGAAGTCTTACGAACCGCAAAAAGAAAACGTAAATCTCTTTTGAGATGACACTTGCTCAATAGCCTCCATTGTTGCACTCTTTTAAGTGTAATTTAGCAGGAGAGAGAATTCAACACATATCTGTGTCAGCTGAATTTCTTTAATAATTAAAATATGTCATAGTATGTTGTTTAGTGCATGCTTTGTCAAGCTATATATATTCTTTAACGGTTATTTTCCTCGTTGTTTAATTCCTAAGCATCGGAACCCCAAGTCATTGCCTATAACCGAAGTAACCGACACTTGGCTGTTTACTATTTTTTTAACAATAGTTTCTTAATTTCCAGCTTTCGGTTCCAAAGTTCATTTGTACAACCGATACACACAGCTGTTTCCATGGTGTAGTGGTTATCACATCTGCTTAACACGCAGATGGTCCTGGGTTCAATCCCCAGTGGAAACACACTTTTTTCTTCAGATTGTTTTTTGTTATTTCTGAATCATGAATTTATTTTTAAAACTATATCGGCGTCTTTAATTAAATGCAGGTAAATTGAGTGAAAATATACAATCTAAAACAATACAACTAAAAGGCTTTATCACAAAAGTTCACGCTTCTCAAATGCTACTTGTGCGTGTGCCTTAAATGTGCGTGCGCGTGCATGCATGTGTGTGTGTGTGAATTTAAGAGTTTATTAGTTCGTTCCACGCCGAAAGTTGCATTGTGTGAGAACACAAAAATGTATTGATAATGTAATATACTAAATATTTGTGTTTAAACATATTGTAAACTAACTTCGGTTTAATAATTATATTATTATAAGATTAATTTATTATGATTAGTAAAATAGTATTATATAGTTATTCGCCCTTATATAGCATATGTAAACAAATATATTAAGTTCACGCGGAAAATTTAAATAACAATACTGACCAGAGACTTGTTCTTCTGGTAACGTTACTGTCTGCAAAGAATGATATTAATATATAAAAATAAAATATATCATAAAATGTACAGTGGTTAAAAAGAAAACAATGCTCCCCGACGGGGAATCGAACCCCGTCTTTCGCGTGACAGGCGGGGATACTCACCACTATACTATCGAGGAGTCGATTACTTTTGTTCACAATATACTAAAAGATTTCCTACACAAATTCAATGTAAAAGCAATAACTTCAACTAAATATAAAATCAAACTTTTGCGCATAGAGACCCCCATAACCGTTCCATTTCTTAAAGAGCATTCCAAGCCGCAATGATTTAAACAATACAAAAGATAGGTCATACGATATGTAAGAAAGAACTCGCCACGAATCAAAGGTCACTGTTTTACGGCCATCTATTTACCGGCTTCTGTCCAGTTCATGAGGGTTTCCCGCTATATGTCAAAGTCTCATGTAGTCTCAAACCTTCAAGCAAAACAGTGAATTCCTAGTAAACAACAATGTTTTCCCTACCAAATACACAAAGCAATATTCTAACATTAAGGAATGGCAAGGGCCCCTACAGAGAATTGTGTTTTCGAATAAATGATGTTCATGTTTTTAGAGAGTATAGCATTGCACACCAAAAAGATTTAGTATGTTGTAACCTTTAGTCATAATTTATGGAGAGATCACTATGCAGTGACAGGTGAAATTGTCGTTTACTTATTTGTGTCCCCTGTTTAGCATAAAATAAAGGTCGATATTTAGGTCGACCAAACTTATATTTCGTTATATTTTCACTTCACATAAGTTATTTCTAAATTAAATCGAGGATGGTTCACGACAGAAATCTCCAAAATCTCATGACAACATATCTTTCTTTATATGTAAGAATGAATTTTTCGACAACACATTATTGTTGAGAATATCATTTAATGTACCGTTTCTGAGTTAATCAATTGAAAAATAGTTCGAGTTATGTCCCTGTGTTGTATAAACCGCCCCATATATATGTGTCATGTTTCAGACAGAATCAGACATTAGAATCATCTCCTAGATTTTATCATAACAAAGCACGTTTCAAGTTCTCATGTTGTGTTCAGGCATTATCTGGTAAATATGTTTAAATGTTTATTATTATCGCATTTAATGAAGAGAAAACACAGGATTGTGCACCGGAACCTTGATTTGAAGTTCAAATGCAAGTGCAGCGTTGGTAAAGATTTCTTATTCACACTATGTTCACATTAACAACGGCTCGTGATTCGTGTTTTCTACGCTTTACTTATACATGTACAATAATCTATGTTCGACGAATCTAATATTCTCTTTATCTCAAGTTTAATGACGTTATGTGTTATTATCAAAAAATCGTTCAAAATAGTATTTCATAATTTTAAGTGACATTGATGTGATCCGCGTCAAGCGAAAATGGGTAATTTGCCATANGCCTTCAAGCAAAACAGTGAATTCCTAGTAAACAACAATGTTGTTCCTACCAAATGCACACAGAAATATTCTAAAATAAAGGCAAGGCAAGTGCCCCTAGAGAGAATTCTGTCTTCGAATAAATGATGTTCATGTTTTTAGAGAGTATAGCATTGCACTCCATTAAATATTTAGTATGTTGTAACCTATAGTCATAATTTATTAATAGATTAGTATGCAGAGACAACTGAAATTGTTGGTTTCTTATTCGTCCCCCCCCCCGTTAAGATGAAATCCAAAGTTCATCATCCGGCCTATATATTTTTTTTTATAAAATTAGATTTATATTTTATCGAAAGCGCATTCAGTTACGATGATTACCATGTACCAATCGCTTCTTTTTAAGCTCTATAGGTATTAATAATAACATATTTTGTAAAGCATGTTTAAGCTAGACATTTAAACATGTTCCAACTCAAAATGACCCGAAAATAGGATGCATCGCTTTGAACAGCCATTACTTCATCAGTTGTGCAGCGATTTCCATGAATTTGATCGTATTAAACACAGAAATGAATTTCCTTTCTGGAAATGTACATTTTTTGCAATTTTGTTTACAAATGCTGGGTAAAATTTTAAGAAATAACACGATAACAACTCGCGTGACCTACTCGTCGACAATCCGATTTAAATACGTTACACTAGGTGCATTTTTTTTTTTATCTTTTTTGTTTGTTGATGTTAGGATATGAACATTAAAACAAAACGGTTCACATATTATTATATAAAAATAGCAATCGAAATACAGGTTATGAGAATTTGTTTTTAGACTAGATGTATTATAATTTGCAAAAGAAACGTCCCTGGGTGGATTCGAACCACCAACCTTTCGGTTAACAGCCGAACGCGCTAACCGATTGCGCCACAGAGACGATATGAAATATGCTTTATAATCCGTGATAAATTGCTATGAAACGTTTACGAAACAGTTCTCTAACGGCTGTTGATATTACACACAGATCGGTTTACCTTCATATGAATCACGTTCTGAGAAAACTCGGCATAATGCATGTGCGTTAAGTGTCGTCCCAGACTAGCCTGTGCAGTTCACACAGGCTAAACAGGGATGACACTTTCCGCTTGTATGACAATTTTTGTTTAAAGGAAGTCTCTTCTTAACAAAAATTAAGTTTAGGCGGAAAGTGTCGTCCCTGATTAGCCTGTACAGACTGCACAGGCTAATCTGGGACGACACTTTACGCACATGCATTAGGCTGAGTTTTCTCAGAACGTGATTCATATATAATAACATAATTAAATAATCGACAAAACATCAACATCGGTACGGGAAAGTAGCACCCGTGCACCTCTCGATAAATTTGAAAGAGGACGAGAAGCAAGCTGCCTTTACCTTTATCAATGGCCCTTGGGTGAGAAATGTGGACATGGATTGTCGAGATAGACCGTGTTTTCATAAGAGATGTTCAGTATTAATTTGAAGTCAAATGGTGAATAAATGAAGAAGTTATGTTAAAACTAAATTTTGGTGGGCGTGGTCTATGTGTGCGGGGCGCCCCAGGGTTGGTAATGGTGCCATGCATAGTTGAGACTGACCGTATTGTCATAAGAGATGTTAAGTATCAATTTGAAGTAAATCGATGTATAAATAAAGAAGTTAATGTAAAATAACCTAAAAAAGAGTGAAAATCTTTGACCCGGCCCCACCCCAACCCCCATTCTCCACTATCTCCTCCTACACTATTAGCACTAGAACCTTGCAAGTAACACACATGGTAGCTATGAGCATATAAGCGACGGTGCACTATTTGGAATTTTGATCTGACTCCTGGGTAAAACGTTATTATCATGTGCGTCGCATGTTGTCAGTGAAATGAGTTTTTTTACCCATTTTACCCATTTATTTACCCATAACTTTTGACCCAGGGGTCAGATCAAAATTCCGTCACCGTCACCGTCGCACATATGCTCATAGCTACCATTTGTGTAAGTTTCAAGGTTCTAGTGCTAATAGTGTAGGAGGAGGCGGCCAGGACAAACGGACAGAAAGCGGAGATCAATACAATATTCCCACGCTTTTAAAAGAGTGGGAATAATAATCAAGCTTTGCACGCGCATTGAATACATATGAGTTATCTGTTGTTATTTTATATATAGTGCATAGTGCAGGACAAACTAGCATTGTTGAAATGACAGATAGGTTAATAGTGTAGCCGTTAAATCCAAAGGACCCTGCTCAAGCCCTGGTTGGGCTAACATGTCGTTTCTTGTTTTGATGCACAAGCTCTTTAGTGTATAAAACAAATCAATAAAAGGCACACTTGAAAAAAATGCCAACATCTGCGAACAAGACCCTTTATGTGAGTTTATGCCTCTTAAGCTCAGACAATAAAGAATGCATTTCACTTTTAAAATCTTAAATAAATGCATGTGATGTTTCCGTGTTTTCAGTACGCGTTTAACAAAGACGACAAACTTGAATCCATGTTCTTGTTGTGAAATGTAACACATACACAAATACAAAGTCTTCACTTCTGAAATGGCTTGTACTTTGATTTCAATTATGTAACATACTTTCTCAAAGAAAGGGCAACTTCATGGTGTCGACGTTACTTAAAATGTTACCTCGTTAGCATAACAATTTATGACTCATAAATCCTTTTGATCTCTATGTTAATCATATGGCTAGGGAAAAGGTTACCAAGTTTCGTTATCTTAGTTTATCAAACATATGACTGTTCTTTATATTTATAGACAAAATATACATTCATTTATAGAATCATTAGACGTTTCAAATGTTTATTACGAACAAACGCTGTTGTGCATTTACTTTATGTACATATTAAGACTAAACGCATAGACCCACTGTGTAGTTCAATTCGCTGGGACGCGCCTGTCAGCGTTTACAAATTGTGAACGTTAAATTTTGTGTGGAACATAGCGGGTTATTCAAGTGTACAATGAGCATTAACACGGTTAATCCACATATTATAGAAGAACATTCGCAAGGTTAATCTACAGCTGATGCAAATAGCAAAACTGCTTATTTGCAAGAACATAATTTATTGCTGAAACATTTAACCGCAGTATGTGATTATTTTATCCCAAAAATAGTTTTTTTGTATACCAGATACTTGCAACATTAGATGCGTTTCAAAGATATTCCCTTGAATTAATAGAAATATATTTGACAAGTGTTGCTAATCTTAAGCAAAAAAACACCAATAGCTGTGCAAATTGATAACACACGACTCTGTCACGCCATCTGTTAGCGCGATCTGTGTTAACCGCGAGGTTTGTCGTCTAAGCCCACGAAGGGACGGATGTTTGCAATGTTCAGATGTGTTCAGTTAACTCGTTTTTAAGTATGTACCGGCAACGTATTATTTAACAAGTTTTTCAACCGCTGAGACAATTCACGTATTTATTACTGCATGATTCAGGGTTTATCACATCCGTTGAAAACGCGGAATTCCTGGTTCAATCTCCGGCCAGGCTGCATTATACTGGACTGGGTGAATCATACTCGGACTGGGTGCATTATACTGGACTGGGTGCATCATACTCAGACTGGGTGCATCATACTCGGACTGGGTGCATTATACTGGACTGGGTGCATCATACTCGGACTGTGTGCATTATACTGGACTGGGTGCATTATACTGGACTGGGTGCATCATACTGGACTGTGTGCATATTACTGGACTAGGTGCATCATACTCGGGCTGGCTGCATCATACTGGACTAGGTGCATTATACTGGACTGTGTGCATTAAACTGGACTGGGTGCATCATACTCGACTGGCTGCATCATACTCGGGCTGGCTGCATCATACTCGGACTGGGTGCATCATACTCGGGCTGGGT
>VMBQ01013182.1:0-17132 GCA_007657795.1 Dreissena rostriformis
GTAGCAGAAACAAATGGCAATCAAAGGAAGAAACCAACAAAACGTCATAATCATGAAGGTATAAGACAACGCTGCCGGACGTCTGTCTTCCCAGTCGACGGCACAGGCGATTCCAATCCCTTGTAAATCGTACGATGACCAGCCAAATAATGGACCAGATGCCCAGAGGAATCCGTGACACCAGCAAGCTGATGTCATTAACGTCGATGTCAATTTTGATGTCGCAAAGAATCGTCTTGATTTCACAACGATGAAGTATCTTTGCACGGACATTAACGTCAACAACGTTATCTGCGCAAGTCCAAGAGCAGTGGAAACGTAACCGTAAAAGATACAAAGCTCATGACCGAAAATCCACAGTTTAGCAAATGATGATATTCCAACCATTGGTAAGCACAGCACTGAAATAGACAAATCATTCAAACTTAATCCAATAATAAGAACATTTTCCGCTGTCCGTAATCGCTTATGTAAAGCAAATGTTATTATCACCAAAACATGTTCAAACTGCGCGCATATAATTATTATAAACGTCAGGATTCCAATGCCGTTATACATCGCAGTCGAACATTGTTCACCGTCCATTTCGTTACCAAATGGCATACGTTCAAGTGTTGAGTTCTGATTTAGTGATGACATTTCTTTACGGTGAAGCTCTTTACTTGAAATGACTAATGTTTAATCGCATATTTCATTTATATAGCTATCGTAAAGGTCGACAATGGCAGTTTGTCACAGTTTAAGTTTGTTAAAGTTTATTTAGAGGTCCGTCTAGCACTATGTCGTGTATTTATGCCAACTACTATTTAATTGCCGGTCAGGGTTACACAGCACAAACATAGAGGCTGATATACTTACAAATAAATGGTTATATGCAATGAAAGCTGGATTTTCTATTCATTTAATAGCATTAAATAATACGTTCTCTAGAAGTCTTCATTCATTTATCATTTTAGGTTGAGGTATTTTTTTTGTTGTGTCTTCACTAACCATGGTTAAGTATAATTTATATTTTATCGTAACAATCAAGAAAAACAATTGCAATTTAATAATATAATATTATATTCAGTTAGTATTTCTTTCATACGTATCGATACATCATATTCGGACACTTGTTCAATTGCTTCGAGGAATACAATAGTTTGGGGCCGAAGACATTATTTAAATTGAGGTCAATTTAGATTTGTCTTGTGATAGTGCATGCCAATATGAACATAACAGAATATTTTATTTTGACTTAGCATATATACAGCTCATCGCCATAAACATACATATGCAATTACAGCATGCGTTTCAAGTATATACAAACCATACATAATTTCGAGGAAAGATCAATTTAAAAAAAAAGAATGACATACAACATGTTTTAATGAGAATGCCACATGGATAAGGTTAATACATATTGACCACATCATGTAAAAACGTAGTTAAATAATTGCAACAAGTATAACATTATTCTAAACGTATTTTCTTTGTGATAGGTATACAATTTATTCTACACATATAAGACACTTTCGCGCATTTTAAAGCATTTAATATGTCTACGTTGTAGGCACTAAGAAATTGTTCGTAGACAGCATTGACGACCAAGATAGTTAAAGCTCGAACCTTATACATAGTATTGCATATTTTACATATAACTTAATTATTTTGATTGCAACATTGATCTAACAATCGGCACCACTCAAAAGACAGGATATGCTACACTTATTTGAGTAGTTATGCACACGGTTCATTAACACATCAAGTAAAAAAAGCTGATTTGTATGCACTTCTTGACCAGGAAAATAAGGCAAACAAATACAGCAGCTCAGGACATCCTAGTGAGAAAACCCAGAACTCCAAACATGGAAGTTCCACTACGAAAATGTTATTAGAAGAAATTGATTACAAGAATCTAAATTGAGTTTAAAAACAAAACATTGCAACGCATTTTTTAATTGTTTTCAATTAGCAGGTGTTAATCAAATAAAATACACATGGAAAAACAAGTCATAGCAAAGTCACTAGATATTACTGTATAGTAACAAGACCTATTTTGTTTTATTAAATAAGCATACACAGCTATAAACACCAATTAAAACAGTTGCAAGTGAAATGCCTAAAAGCTATTAATTAAGGAACTCCCATACAGCCAAAACAAGTAAATAGTACTAAGAGCATGAAACTTATTGGAAATCAATCAATGTTAGAATGCATTTCTAACATGATGATTCTCTGCACTATTTGATGTATTAATACTATGTTATTACTGGCCCACATACTATAGCTATAGATAAGTTGGGTCCTGAAATGTCATTTGTTTTTGCAATGGTTATTATCCGTAGCACAGATTTAAATACAAGCCAATTAATTCTTAAATAACAGCAGGAAACCTTATTATGTTTGAAACTTTGACGTATATGCTAAACCGGGAATGGTGTTGTTACAATACCGAATAGCAACTTTTAAATATTCACGCCTGTGTGTATTCCTACTTACCCGCCAACGTACCTATATCTCAAACACACTTTTGTAGTCATCAGCCTGGCAGTTTGCTTACCTCTCTTAGCAATCACTTACCTAGTGAAAGGCTTTCCTGCGTACGTATTGTCAACGTACACACCTTTTTGCGTACTTTTCCAGACTATCTCAGCACCTATTTACCTTCATGTATTCTTATGTAAATGTCTTCACACTGTTTATCGAACATTTATATACGTTTATTAACAACGTATGATTCTGTGAAACAAATCTGTAAGGACATCGTGTCCTTGAGTTTAACATTTAGATCCTCGTCGTGCAAACCAAGGAGAGGTTTCATAAGGTTGTAAATGACCGAATTACAAAACTTGGTTGTGAATGTCTATCTTTAGCAACATAAAATAGAACACGTTAAATTGTTACAAATAAATATAATTATAATAGTAGTTACAATTTCAATTATTTTATTTAGGAAAAAAGTGTTCATACATGATTATACCAAATGTAACAATATTGTATATCTTGCATAAATGCTCCGTCACTTAGCTCAATAGTTTGCAGAATAGCTAGGCCATTTCTGCGTAGTGGTTTATCGAATGTAAACAAAATCACATTCTGGAATTAATAAAAAAACATAAAAAAAAACAATGAGTGCGTGATTACATATTTCACTGATCTGTTTCCTTGGATTATTCACACGTTGTTGTCCCCTACCGGTTTCAACGGAGGGTACTTATGGTTTGCGCTCTGTCTGTCAGTCAGTCTGTCTGTCTGTCAGTCAGTCAGTCAGTCAGTCAGTCAGTCAGTCAGTCAGTCAGTCAGTCAGTCAGTCAGTCAGTCTGTCACACTTTTCTGGATCCTGCGATAACTTTAAAAATTTCTTCATATTTTTTCATGAAACTTGAAACATGGACAGATGGCAATATGGACATTGTGCACGTCATTTCATTTTGTTCCTTCGTCAAACATTATGGTTGCTATGGCAATACATATATATATATAAAAAATCACTGACAAAGGTGAAGCCGGTAGGGGACATCATTGCTTGGCAATAGTTTTGTTTAATCTGGAATGCAACAGGATTGGTTGATAGAAAAGCATAGAAACATTTAGCTTTGCCGCAGTAACTTTATGTTAAATTTCTAGCGATAGTTTCTAATTGGTAGCACACACATGTGTTATTTTGTACACAAATTGGTATTTATCATGCATATTTAAAATCTTTCTACGTTGGTCGTATATAAAGGCAACAACTTATTAAGGTTGATGAGGCGGTTTTTGACACCTTCAGTTTTAAATAATACAAATAGCAGAACAGAACAGAATAGACTAGACATTTGATGTAGACGTATACATTAGTACTTCGTCTTTATACATACACTATAGAAGTAAGTATGTCATGTTTTTAATACAGTTTAGTTCAATAAAAATGAATTATATGCATACAGTAAACTTTCAAAACATATAATCTTTCAATGACGTAAAGAGTGTGTAAGTGATACTGGTTATATGGTATTATTGATTAATGAATTGCGAATTACAAATGCTTCTTTGTATATTTACACAACTTGACAAGTTGGTTTTCAGATGAAGTCAGTAAATATCCTGCAACGGACTGCAACTGATATACACAAACAACACATTACTTTCAAAATGCATTGATTGCAACAATCGACAGCAAATATTCAGATTCATATTAAAACACATTCAATGATGTGTGATTTATATATATATATTTAAGCAAGTATGAAATATTTATTTTGAAATATATACGATCAAAAATGACAAATTGTTGTTCTGTTGAAGGGTGGGAACGACAAACAAGCCCATCAACATAGCTATTCGAACAGATATGCAACTAGATATATTAAATTAACAAGACTCAAACAATGTGTACAAACGTTTACTTATACTGTCTTAAACACATAAATTCCCTATCAGAAATTAAACACTTTCTAGACGAGTAACGTTTCTAACTATTACAATATGTGAAAACGATTATTGAAAATATAAAGACACATACATACTATTTTCTTATACAGTCGTAAAATGATATTTTTCATTAACATGACATACGATTTAATACAATCATTGATTTTAAAGAAGAGTGAGCTTTTTGAAATTACGTATTAATAGTCGTCGTACGCTAAGCATGCACTAACTACAAACACCGATCTAAACGTGTACTTGTTAATTATTCTTTCTCAGCTGTAGAATTACTTGTCATTAAAATATGATATTTGTAAACAGAGCCCCCGGAATGTGAAACTAGTGATTATGTATAACTTGAACGTCACATATTGACAATCTTGAGATGATGCACAGATGATTCAGTGAATACTCCGAGCCAAGCTGCTAAACAGATGGGTTTGCCATGCTCTGTATAGTGATTTCGTTGACGTCAGATGGCGTTAGGATATCGGGCAATTACTGACTTCATCCGAAAAAAAAAGAACTTGTCAATTTGTGTAAATATATAAAAGAGGCATTTGTAATTCGCAATTCATTCATCAATAATACCATATAACCAGTATCACTTACACAATCTTTCTGTCATTTAAAAACAGTGTTTTGAAAGTTTACTATATGCATATATGCTATTTGTATTGAACTTAAATGTATTGGAAACGTGATAAAAATGTCTTCTATAGCATATGTATTAAGAGGATGCACTTATGTATAAGTGTAAATAAATAGTCTGTTCAGTTCGGTTCTGTTCATTGTTTGTCCGCTGGGCGGTTGTTGTCATCAGAATGTCAATTGTGGCGTAGCAGTGCTCCAGCTAGGATTTAAAAAGGGCAGGGGTGGGGGCTTTTGTCGAAAGGGCACTTCAAAGCGCGTGGTATTTTGTAAAAAGGGCACTTTCGAGCGCGCGGTTGTATCCGGCATGCTCCCTGTTATATATTTTTTATATTAATAAGTGTTACAATTTAATTTCCATTTTTATTAGACCATGCGAATACAATGTCTGCAATGAGGAATACATTAATAACAATGTAATAAGTGATCAATAAAATGTCTTTTTTTATAAAAAGGGCAGGGTGGGGCCTTGGAGGAGCAGTGGGGAGCTTCGGGAGGGCAGGGGAGCTTCGGGATGGCAGGGGGGCCCTTCCATTTAGGCCTAGCTGGAGCACCGCGTGGTTGCAGGATGTATCCACTTTCTATTGTTTTAGAGGCTACATTTAACTTGCACTTGAGTGTGTAATAGAACACTTAACCGATGGCAGATTATACATATTAATAATAATTGTTTTGTGTAAAAAAAGGGTCAATCTGTTCGACTTTACACTCTTTCCAAAACCTATATACACGTATATATTGTGTCTCCTTAACATAACGATTTAAACACAAGTTAACTTACTCGAGATCAACTGACGATGTATA
This sequence comes from Dreissena rostriformis, assembly GCA_007657795.1. Taxonomy (NCBI): domain Eukaryota; kingdom Metazoa; phylum Mollusca; class Bivalvia; order Myida; family Dreissenidae; genus Dreissena; species Dreissena rostriformis. The sequence continues at coordinate 5,848 of VMBQ01013182.1, forward strand.
CAATAAATCAATCTTCGGTACAATAATCGACATTTTTGACTACGTCCAATATGGCCGCGCCTATTGTCATTGAAATTCAAATTGAACTATGGCACAAATGAGCACTTCAATTCGATTCAATCATAGTGTTATTAGGGAGAACGGATATGACAAAGTCGCGAAAATTCACACATTCCGATTCACTCGCCATTTTCATTCAAACCTGTAGTGACGTCAAATTTACCAATGCACTCTCAACAACGAGCCCGTTTTATAGGGCTTCGGATGTGATATTGCTCGCAACTTTAGTAAGAAAAATTGATGAAAATGAAAGATGATAGTGAGTATGAAGAGTGTTCCGTTGAACCGTAAATGTAAGAGCTGGAATTCATTGACATTCAGACTGATTTTTCTAAATCTGACTCGAGCAGCGAGGAATCTTTTGCCGATGCTCTAGATGACCATCGTTTTTTCCAATACGGATTGGATAATATATAACCAATAGAAATACACTAAATCAGAAATTGAACTCAAATGCAGCATTGCGTGGCACTATTAGAAATGAGATCACGTTCAGCCTCGTTCTGGAATTCTTCGAGTCACGTGACTTCGCGCTCTTATCAATGTTTGCTAATTGTGAAACGGGTATATTCCGAAACAGAGAGTGTCATAGATGTCAATTAAAATTATATCACTCCCATACGCAGATAAAAAGAAGCAAAACAGGCAAATGAAGGAAATACATGTTATGACATGTATTATGTTTGAGTATTTCCTCGTTTACTTGCATATGCTGTTTACAAATGTCAAGCGAAATTTGATAGGGAAAATGAAAGACATGGAAGTTCAATTACATAAGCAGTTCAAAGTAAAGCCCCCAGATTAGTATATATTAAAGTACGTTCTGGTAAATCGCACTGATGGGATATTCAGTTACTTCTTAGTAAGTATCACTGATTGGATATGCACATACTTCTTGGTAATTCTCACTGATGGGCTATTCACTTAAATTTTGGTAATGCTCAAACAGATGCATGTATGAACGCGTGGTATTTGCGTAAATACTAAATGTGTGTTAACCGACAACATCGAACACATATGTTTAAGCATATGTTTAAAAGAGGAATGTATCTTGGCGTAGTGTTATATAGTGCATCAGGAAATCACCTTTCAATTTAACAGAGCTAATCAATTCCAATTGTTTTTATTATTCTAGCTTAATATCCAATGGTTGTAGACCCTTTCATATCTGCACGATTCCTCAATATACGGACTGCTTGAGGCCAATGATAGTGCAAACAGCTCGTATGCCCGTTATACATGTGTTTCTTTATAGTCAATATTTCGTTTTGCGCATAATTAGGATCGGCACACAACGTATGATCAAAGCAGCAGTTCTTATCTATTTAAAAATAACAATCAAACAGAAACAGCAGTTTCTAATAAAAGATCATACAGATAAAATAATTTACAAAAATAGAGAAATATTTTATAAGCATGAAGGTAGATTGACAATTTAATTAAATAAATCATTGTCTCGCTTGTTTTCAAATATGTTAATAATAGGAAAAATGAAATTCCGGACGCAATACCAGGAGAGACATTATTGTCGTCCGCTTGTTGTTTGTTCTATTATTATTTTTTTGTAATAAGGCAAGTGACCCACTGCGCTTTGATACATGTCCCCACATACATTTTTTCAATCCTAAGTTATTTAACTATATTCTTCAACTGCAACGTTTGCATGATTGACTTGCCAAATGTTATGATAATATTAGAAATACATTTATACCTGATTTTAACAGAAGGAGACCCCCCTGTATGTTTAAATTTTTAACATTAAATGAGACTACACTATATATTTTGATACGTCAACTAATTTCAGTATTAAAGCATTTAAACTTAGAGCCTAAAATTTATAGTAATATGAGAGAATACTTTTTCTCCAGAATTGATATTTGTTATATAATTTCTAACTGCATACTTTTTCTTCGCAATCAATAGCGATTTTTAAACATTTACTTAAATGTGTTAAACAATTAAGAGCCTTCTCTTACATATTACATTCAAACAAAAAATCATATATTTGAAAAATGCATACAACAACATTTTGACGCATGTGTATGTATGTGTATGTATGATTGATTTTTTGTGACGATGAGCTGTATATGCTTAAGTCGCAACTATCTGTTCTGTTATATTATTGAAGTTCACCGTCCAATAAAAAGGTTATTAAATTTCAACTAATCATAATACTATTTGATAAAATTTATTTGACGCCTGGAATTTGACCCAATCATTTAACAAAACATAAATAATAATAGAATTAGTGTCCGTCACTTATGAAAACATGCGCATGTGTCTCTCTGATAGATACAAACAGGCCGCTCTCGGAACCAACGGGTTAAACTGTAAAATACAAATTATATGAGGTAACAACAAAGCAAGTAATTCACTTGGTCGCAAAAATGTATCACATATCATCGAATACGTGCGTATATCAACCCAACAAGACGGGCGTTGAGTTAGGTACAATGTGAGTGCACTTACTGGCATCCCACGACAGTCAAGATCCTGAGTACAGGTCGTGTTTATTTACCTGTAGGGTTGACAGGAATAAACTCGTTCAATGTATTTACTGGCATATATGTTTGTCTGTCAAAGTTTAAGTATACAACTACAGTATCTAAACAGGCAAATTTTGTGTAATCAAGAGTTAAGTGAAGATTTACGGGCGTTTCGTGAGGGACTACCGCCTAACCGAAATTCAGTTCAGTTCAGGTCAGATCCAAGACTTGGTATTTAATTGGAACCTTTAAGATAACGACCGGACTTGTTTATTCGAAAATATGTTCTTCATAAAACAATTATTATATGAAAAACAAACAGCAGACGAATATTGAAGTTGTATAACTCAATGACTTGGTTTTAAATTTCGCTATACGCCGTGATACGTCTGCATCAAAGATATTAAAGCGGCATTTACTTGTGAACTTTTTAGTTGTGATTTACGCTACATTCCAGTACACCGGAACAATACGATTTGGGTCCCTATCACATCAATGTATAAGTGTAATGTGCTAGAACCTACATGAAAGCCCTTGATGCCAATAGTGAGCAATTGTCCGCTTGATACCATATTACAATTCTCAAAACTTAAAGCGCGGAGAATCGGCATATTTAGCATGGGCATTATTATAAAAGAGTGCTTTTATAATGTCTTTCTGACGTTCTATATAAGACAGACAGACATACAATTTTATTGGCGAATACAATCAGTACAAAGCCATTAGTCTATCAGCCAGATGGGTTGGGGTGTACCACTCAGGGGGGTAAAGCAACACCTATCTTACTTGATTGTATACTCAATATAAAGAAACAAAATGTGTGATTACAATCTCAGTTGGGCAGTTATAAGTTATTATTGAGCTGTTTCTATGGCAACCGTCAGGCTTTGACTAAATAACTAGTTTAGCTAGTATAATGCTCAAATATTTCTTCAAAATTGGTTCTAGAAAAAAAGTTTGGTGTTTAAATGAAGATAATGATTATTACCTAGTATGATCTGCAGTTAAATATGTAAAATAGTACATTTGCATATCTATGAATATAATGAGATTGCAAGAAAAGTTCCTAAAAACTAGCGAACCTCCAAAATAGTAGGGTCAATAAACACTTTGACCCCCAAAAAATTGCTACAAAAGGTATTTTAACTGATCCTGGTAGGGTAGAAGGTCCTTCAAAACAAATCAAAAGTTTACCACAATCGGACCTCCGGAAAGTGTTTTTTTTTTCAAGATGGCCACCAAGATGGCCTCCAAGACCTATTAATGATCATAACTATGTAACTATCCAATCAACTTTGATGAATTTGGTGTCTATACCTAGGTTTCAAGGGGCAAAGAACACATAATGATCATCAGAAATTGTTTAAGTTTAATACAGTACACACAAATTCAACATGGCGTCGAAAATGGCCGCCAAGATGGCCGCCAAAACCTATTTATATTCATAACTATGTAACTGTCAACTTAAATTTGATGAATTTGGTGTCTATACCCAGGTTTCAGGGGGGCAAAGAACACATTAATATCATAAGACAAAGTGTAAGTTAATTTTGTTACACAGAAATCCAGCATGGCGTCCAAAATGGCCGCCAAGATGGCCGCAAAGATGGTCGCCAAAACCTATTAATGATCATAACTATGTTACTATCCACTCAAATTTGACGATTTTGATGTCTATACATAGGTTTCAGGGGGAAAAGAACACATTAAGAACACCAGACATTGTTTAAGGTTATTATATTACACACAAATCCAACACAGCGTCCAAAATGGCCGCCAAGATGGCCGCCGAAACATATTTATGATCATAAAATATAACTATGTAACTATCCACTGACATTTGATGAATTTGGTGTATATACCCCAGTTTCAGAGAGCAAACAACACATTAATATCACATTTATATCATCAGACAAAATGAAATCTAATTATGTTACACAAAAATCCAACACGGCGTCCAAAATGGCGATCAACACATTACGAAGGACAACAAGTCAATAACTTGTTACTCAAACGTTATGGTTGTTATGTAAACTGCCATAGTTTAGGAGACAAGGAACACTTTAATCAAACTGAGGTTATCACTAAGGAGTTGAATAATCATAAAATCCAATTTACGACATTTGGAAGAGAGAATGAACCAGCACATGACTTCATGATAGGATCAGGTTTTACTAACTTCTGTTGACTTCATTTTTTACCGTTGCTGAAAACCATTGAAGATTAATTACAGCCTGAATAAGCACGAGTTCTTTCAAAAGGTTAATATTATACACTTTGCGTTCCTTTGACTATTTATTTACATAAAAGTGGAAGTAGATGGTCTTATTGTCCATTTCGGAGTAATGCAGGTTCAAGATGAGCAATTCTGTATCCTCGCTCACCAATGCTGTGGTGCTACGACGGAATTGTTATACTGTTGCTTTAACAATTTGAACGTCTGAATCCCCTGAAGACAGAGCAACGTAACATCCCATTTTAGTCAGAGTTGTTCTGATCAGAGCAATCATGCCGGCCTTGTTTCTGTCACGAGACATAAAGTCTTCCTTTTTTACATGAGCATTCTGTTTCTTTGCTGAAACTCGCAATATGATTCACGTTTCCGGTGCGTTTTGTCTTTGTTATAATTACCGTCTTCGTAGCCATTGAACCCCACTGTCGCTTGTCTGTAATGCCTTTCTCTTAATCTACATAAGACTCGGCTATTGCGTTATATGAGTCGCCCTTCTCCATGGTTAACGATGCAGCAAAGTGCGACCATCATGCATCTGTTTCATGAATACAGTTCATCACAGCCTCACATGATGTGTATACAGCATACTCTCAAATTGCCTGAGCGATCTGAAGCGTATCTGCTGTACAAAGTATGTTCTTTGCTTCAAAGAAGGCAGCAGAATTGGAGCTCAGTTCATTAGATAATACGACTGCAAGGGAAGGATCTCCAGATTTTGACACCACCAGAAAACGCTTAAACAGAAGAGTAGGATCAAAAGCACAGGCAGGAGCGATCTTGACAGCCAAGCTATTCCCAAGAGATTTGGCTCTGTATTTTGTCGTAAATTTATAAGCAAAAACCGACTTTCCTATGATATCTCTTATGATCGTTTTCCCAACCGCCTGAATTGCATGAACATTCACATCTGACCCAGCCACTATCCAATTGATCATGTTTCTCATAGTAGGGTTAGCTGTGTATGGTGAGCAGGTTGTAATCTGTGTCTGCATTTTCTCTAGATCAGAATAATCCCCTTTGATGCACGCCTCAGTTGAGTCTTTGTGTTGTGGACTTGTAGTATAGGTTTCCTCTATCATTCTACTGCCGAGAGTTAGACCAATATGTGCTCTATAAAAACATCATCAATGTTTGCTAAATAACAAGATCAAGTCCTAGCCCAGCCCAGCACTGATGGCTCCTACAAACAATGTGAAACCAATACCGAACTTTCGATAAACGTCCGGAAGCGTTTCCTCTAGGTTGCCTATTTGCTGCAGATATATGTAGTAATACGCAGATTGCAGGTAATGTACCCAGCTGCAGCAAAGATGGATAGCAAATCGGGTACTGCCTAATGCNGGAAGAGTACAAATCCTTGGCATGATCCAGCAGTATCTGAATGTCTGGATCTTCCTTGGTCATTTCGGCTGAAAGCTGGCTGTGTATGCACTTTTCAACAAGAAGATGGTCCCGTGAAGCCCTCTGGACAGCTTTTCGTGTCACAATGTGCACAATTGCATTTCTCAATAGACAGCCTCAAGTATGTTTTTGAGAGCGGTTTCTTCCATGAAGGGATCCCCCCCCCCCCCCGCAAGTTCATATGTTTATGAAACATCCCAAATTCTGAACAACATTTTCAACTATTTTGTGGCGCATCAATGATGATTTCGGCAGCCTTCCAATACAAGGGTTGGTCAAACTTTACAATGGTGTGAAGGTTGTAGCAAACTAAGACTTATGTTGACAGAATGCACGCTTTGTCCCCATTGTACATATTAATCATAGGCAAGAATTTGACTGACAACATCCCAGGGTACTGGCTTTGCTGATGCAAGATACGCATCATTCCCTGCCAATTCAGTGTTGCCTGCAGCTGAAAAATATCGATCCTCTTGTCAAAATCCAGAAATCGCGGCAGGTCCAAACTATGGCGTTTCACATAACAAGCATCACGTCAAACGTAATGGACTTGCGGTCCTTCGTATTGTGTCGTTGGACGCCATGTGAGATTTATGTGTAACATAATAAAACTTAAACTATGTCTGACAATCGTAATGTGTTCTTTACCCCTCGAAACCTCGGTTTAGACAACAAAATCATCTAATCTGAGTGGATAGTTACATAGTTATGATCATTCATAGGTTTTGGTGGCCATCTTGTCGGCCATTTTGGACGCAATGTTGGATTTGTGTTTAATATAATAAACTTAAACAATGTCTGATAATCTTAATGTGTTCTTTGTCCCTTGAAACCTATGTATATCCACCAAAATTATCAAATAGTAATGATCATTAATAGGTTTTTGCGCTCATCTTGGCGGCCATTTTATACGTCATGTTGGATGTGTGTGTACTATTGTTAACTTAAACAATGTCTGATGATCTTTATGTGTTCTTTGCCCCTTGAAACGTAGATATAGACACCAAATCCATCACATTTGAGTGGATAGTTACATTGTTATGATCATTTATAGGTTTTGGTGGATATTTTGGCGGCCATTTTGGACGCCATTTTGGATTTGGGTGTTATATAATAAATTTATACAATGTATGATGATCTAAAGGTGTTCTTTGCCCATTGAAATCCATATATAGCCACCAAAATAATCAAATTTGAGTGAATATTTAGATAGTTATGATCATTTATAGGTTTTGGTGGTCATCTTGGCAACCATGTTCGACGCCATGTTGGATTTGTGTGTACTATTGTACACTTAAACAATGTATAATGATCTTCATGATTTTTTTGCCCCTTGGGACCTAGGAATAGACACCAAATTCATCAAATTTGATTGTATAGTTACAAAGTTATGATCATTAATAGGTATTGGCGGCCATCTTGGCGGCCATCTTGAAAAAAGAATCCGGAGGTCCGATTGTGGTAAACTTTTGATATGTTTTAAAAAAGCTTCTATCCTACCAGGTTCAATTAAAAGTTAAAAACAATATCATTTATTGACCCTACTAAAATACTACATGCAATTTGCGGTTCAATTTCTCCCACACGATTTATGAAAATTAAGCTGATTGATGCCCCACCTTCAAAGGAGAAAAAAATACCAAAAGCTGCCAGTACCAGACTGTTATCAACCATTTTCATATGCTACTGGCATGCATCTTCCAGGATATATAGGCGTAGTTTTTCCCCCCTTACTGGTACACCCAACCTCAATTTTGGGTACTTGGCTGAAAGACTACATATAAACATAGCAAATATTTCAATAACCTAGCATGTTAAGGGAATGTGATTGACATAGTTGTTAGTTCGCTTGCGGAGAATGTTCATAACATAATCGATGTGAGATAACTATTTGGAGTCTATGTATAAATGAAATAAAATGGATATTAGATTAATTCATACTTCAACTATAAAACAACATTTAACCATAACTATATTAATCAGATACAATCAACGTCAACAAACTTGAGCAGACAATGCATATAGTTTGAAAATAACAGTGGCATTCGATAGCAGAAATTATATAACAAACACATTGGTAAATAAACATTTAAATTATCCAGCAAACACATTTAATATTATGTATTCATATTAGTTAATAATTCGGTTCTATACTTATTTACGAAGTAGGTATACTTAAACAGTCAAACGAGCTCTGATTGTTTGGTAGTTTTAACAAGCTGAATTGATTTAAATATACTCGGCCTATTATAATGATACCTTTTTAAATAGTGAATGCGTAATCCTGTATAACAAAAATAATAATAAAGTTGAATTCATCTTTAATAGCCTGGCTGTTACACAGTAAGGATGTCCTCTCCTCTCTCAGAACCGCATCGACCCTTTTCTATTCTTGAGCCATGCGATGATAATCGAAGGCGAGACTATAAGCAAGCAGCTGCGTGAACACCTAGTAAATAAATTGATTGACATAGTTACCAAACTAACCACATTAATACTAACTCTAATGCAGGTTTTTGTTATGCTACATTATAGACCATTCGCTGACATTTCTTTCCTGCGATATTTTATGGGAAACAATGTCACGCTAAAAGCGTAACCAATTGTCAATTATTTAAATGTGAACGCCGGTGCGAACACTATGAACCTAGTTGAACCTTTTTGTAAGACCATAGAAATGCATTAACGTTGTTACAGTATGGTTAATTAATCTCCATAGTGTTCGACAAGTAAGTGTCATTTGAAATGTTTTTTCTACGGGAAACGATAGCAAGACACATTTAGGCATCTCTTCTCTTATGAACTCACTAATTGAGCTGACAAAAACGTGTAGACCGGTATTGGACGGCTTCTGTCAAGGTCATCTCATCTTTAGATACGTAAATGCACCGCAATTATCAAATCTCTCGCGCAAAAAAAAAACGTTGACAATCCTGGGAGAATATGTACAGCGAGTTAGCTCAACTAGTGCATTGCAGCTACTGGCATCAAATATAAGGTCTTTCAGTACTAACTGTGGGCATTACTTCACAGATACATTAGATCTTAATGTATCTTCTGTCTAAAGGATTTATAGGATATCCGGTCCGGTTATTTAAAGCTATTTGACGTCGTAGCGTTCGACAAGTAACTTAATTACATGGAAGTGTTTATTGAAACACTAAGTCTATGGGGAACGACAGGGATTTCAGTACTAAGTGTGGACGTTCCTTCACAGACATTATATCTTAATGTATCTACTGTCTAAATGGTCTATATGACATCCGGTCAAAATCTACCATACATTTGTCGCTGTTGTTTTCGCTGAGTTGTATACATGTGTTATGGATTTCTTTACTCACCAAGCAATCATCTGTTGCTAACGTGTTGTCTTACAATACTGAGTGAGATATGATTTAGTACTCATGCATTAGATAATTATTATTCCAATATCACCAGAATAAGCGATGTACTGATTATCATATTCATGGGTCTACTAAATAATATCGATATGTTAATATACTATAAAGCTGCACGAACATTGGCATTGTTGTTGATATCTGTTATAATATACCTACCTTTAGTACCTGCATTACCTTTTTTAAGAAAGTCGTTAATTTGTCGTACGTTTCTTCCCAGAACTGTTTTAATGGGTCATATGATCATACGGATATTATGCAAATTGAGCTGGGTACTTGTTCGTGAATATATCTGAAATCAATTATCGTAAACTTGTATTATACAATACATCAAACAATGCCCATTATAATGCTGAACGCTTGTGTCATCATCTTGGAACGGACAATGCAGAACGTAAGGATTGGTCATTATATTCCATTGCACAACAACGTAAGCGTTAAATAAGTAAGTATGCAGTATACCACTCTTACATTTTTTCAGTTTCGAATTAGTTAATTTTGGTTTATAATTGCAATATTTTTCCTAAAACAATCTCAACTGGCGTTCATTACTTAAGGTCTTGCTAAATAATTTAGGGTTTTACGAGGTATGGCTCTTTCAAGATGGCCGAAATGATTAGGTATTTATTTCAAATACCAGACAAAGATTACATAATTTTATTCAAAATTGGAATGAGAGATTGTTTAAATCAGGCAGAGCCAATTTGTATAAAAATCATTGCCATTTTTTAATTTCAGCCTTATTTAGACATTTGCAAAATTAAAAGAATTCGTATAAGTTTTTATAAATTAAGATGCCATTCACATAGATTGCATTTAAAAAGTGAAAGATGGGCCAACCGTTCTCCCGTTCATATAGGCGAACGAAAGTGTTATGTGTGTAATATATAAGAAGATGAATTTTACTTTGTTTTAGAGTATAGAATGTATTCAGAATTAAGACCTAAGTATGTACCATTTTATTACAGACAACCGACCTAACATGCACAAGTTTATTGAATAACTAACAACTGAAAATTAAACGTTGCTGCACATTTGTACATATGATGTTACTTATACAAATCTGTTTCACTTTATGATATAAATACATATGTTCCATGTTGGCATATGTATTAATGTAACGGTCGCTTTGGTTTTGCAACTAAATAGATCAACGAAAGCACACATATGCCATTGACATATAAACTGGAAGCAGGAAAACAAACTCGTAAACTTCCTACGTTTCAGTAGATTGATAGTGTTTTTTTTCAGATTTGGTAACTTAATGTGTCAACGTAATAAAAATGCCTAAACGTTTGTACATAGAGGTTAATTAATCTTCACAGTGGCCCCATATATTTAATAGTAGTAGAAAAACAAGCTCATAAACTATCTTTATTTCAGTTACATGGCGAGATTAAAAGTGGTTTTCACTTGATTCATTTTGACGTTATGAGTTCACCCAATTGGTGCAAAAAGGTATCATATGGAATTCAATGTGTGCACCTGTTATTATGCTATACCAACTGTTTTTCTAAGCTGTTCGTTTATGTGGTTTCATTTTCTAATAGACGTTCACAAGCGTAGATTAATTTTGTAAAGAAGTCGTTTAAAGAAAAAACAACAGATCCTTTTTACACGAGGTACTAAATTATTATCTCCATCACCCTCTAAAATCTCAACAGGCGTGCCCTCTTCAATAAGCTCATTGAGTCCCTTCTCACCACT
>VMBQ01013184.1:0-11755 GCA_007657795.1 Dreissena rostriformis
GTCGTAAAAACGAGTACCTGTCAAGGAAAGGGTTAATCACCACATAACTGAAAAAAATATTTATAAAAAAAAAGACGAACTATTATGTAATTATCATATCGATAACAGAAACTATTTAAATTTTCAAACACATTAGATAAAATCGCTTCGCTTCCTTATATTGTTCAAGGACCTATACAAACATATAGGTCCCTGTATTGTTCTTCAGTACCGTCATGGCAGCGCCATTGAGTATTCAGGGGCGAGTTACTGATTTCCGGGATTGTCTATTGGAAAAGTTGGAACTTTTGGTCAGACTTTCAGGAATGGTTTTTACTTTTTGCCATTGAGAAACTGCCTGTAAGAGGCTGCAATTTTGTGCAAAAACAATCACTGCTTTAGATAGAATAATCAAACTAAACATTCATTACAGAAACCACAAGTTGTATTGGCATATGTATGTTACTATGTAACTATGTTTGTATGTATGTAATTAACTATAAAACCTGTTAACGGAAGTTCTATAGCATCGGCTGTGCATAAAGGATCGAACCTTTCGTGGGGCGAATTATCAGTGTCAAAATGTGTTAATTAAATGGCATGATTTTTAATTAAATGTAAGGTGAACAAACAATATGAATTTAATTATAAAAGGGCCTACCACACTTTCCATCGTGGTTGTTGAAGAATGGAGCTTTATGGTCGTTTTTTGGATATAGACAAAATATTCCCGCGGTGTTTACTGCGTAAATATTTTATGTGGTCGTGAAAATAGCTTCTTTTAGATCAATTCGTTCCTCCGAATTTCGTACCAAACATGTAGGCAACTTCCTTTTTCCACCCAGTAACAACGTGGTTGCTATGCCGAGTTGCGATATGGCAAAAATAATTCAACAATACTTTTTGAATAATTTTTCCAAATAATATCAGTTGCTGCATAATCACAAAAGTTAACACAATAAGAAGCACTTTTGCTCCTTCGTAATATCGCGAGGGGTATGACTGAAAAGCGGAGAGGGCCCATATCCGCGGAAAGGGTTTTAAGTCAACGGAAAGGGCCATGGCATATGTATTTTTTTTCAACGTTTCCAAACGTATACACAATAGTGTAATACATATCTTATTTAAATATGTTCGTACTGAAAATTTCCGTCAATGTTATAAAGTATTGATAACTTCACGAAGGATTTTCAAGTCCAATGATAGAAAAAAAGAACGTATGATGCCCTTTTTCGTGGTGTTAAATAAGGGCCACAAGACATATCGTAAACATGCTTTATCTAACCAGAATCGATAATCAATAAATATATATTTTACATAATTATATAGTTAAGTATATGTATAGCCAATATGAATATAGATGTAAACCTAAATTTGTATCATATGTCATCAAGTGATTTCGTAATTTTTGCTTCATGTTCCAATGCTAAAACGGAAACGCAAATCACAACGGAAAGCCGGTAGTCTGTACACTCACGAACCATATTAATAGAACGTAAAACATATTCATAGATCGTTAATGAAATACTTTTCTTTGTAAGAGACGGGAAATTCATAAGTAAAATGAAAATTAAATTCTGAATTAATGTTTACAATTGATGCGTCCAACTAGAACTGCGATCTGTATACATGCCGAAAAAACTGTTATATTTTTTTTAAACACCAATATTATAGCATTATATTTTACTGATGAAATATATACCACTGTAGATTGATTGTGTAGTAATTATACCCCCATTACCATAGGTAATGGGGGCTATATAGGAGTCACTTTGTCGGTCTGTCGCTCGGTCTGTCTGTCCCGCTTGTCCGGGCCATAACTATGTCATCTATCAAGGGATTTTGAAATCATTTGGCACATATGTTCACCATCATTGGACGGTGTGTCGCGCGAAAGAATTACGTCAATATCTCCAAGGTCAAGGTCACACTTTGAGGTCAAAGGTCAAAAATGGCCATAAATGAGCTTGTCCGGGCCATAACTATGTCGTTCATCAAGGGATTTTGAAATCATTTGGCACATATGTTCACCATCATTGGACGGTGTGTCGCGCGAAAGAATTACGTCAATATCTCCAAGGTCAAGGTCACACTTTGAGGTCAAAGGTCAAAAATGGCCATAAATGAGCTTGTCCGGGCCATAACTATGTCGTTCATCAAGGGATTTTGAAATCATTTGGCACATATGTTCACCATCATTGGACGGTGTGTCGCGCGAAAGAATTACGTCAATATCTCCAAGGTCAAGGTCACACTTTGAGGTCAAAGGTCAAAAATGGCCATAAATGAGCTTGTCCGGGCCATAACTATGTCGTTCATCAAGGGATTTTGAAATCATTTGGCACATATGTTCACCATCATTGGACGGTGTGTCGCGCGAAAGAATTACGTCAATATCTCCAAGGTCAAGGTCACACTTTGAGGTCAAAGGTCAAAAATGGCCATAAATGAGCTTGTCCGGGCCATAACTATGTCGTTCATCAAGGGATTTTGAAATCATTTGGCACATATGTTCACCATCATTGGACGGTGTGTCGCGCGAAAGAATTACGTCAATATCTCCAAGGTCAAGGTCACACTTTGAGGTCAAAGGTCAAAAATGGCCATAAATGAGCTTGTCCGGGCCATAACTATGTCGTTCATCAAGGGATTTTGAAATCATTTGGCACATATGTTCACCATCATTGGACGGTGTGTCGCGCGAAAGAATTACGTCAATATCTCCAAGGTCAAGGTCACACTTTGAGGTCAAAGGTCAAAAATGGCCATAAATGAGCTTGTCCGGGCCATAACTATGTCGTTCATCAAGGGATTTTGAAATCATTTGGCACATATGTTCACCATCATTGGACGGTGTGTCGCGCGAAAGAATTACGTCAATATCTCCAAGGTCAAGGTCACACTTTGAGGTCAAAGGTCAAAAATGGCCATAAATGAGCTTGTCCGGGCCATAACTATGTCGTTCATCAAGGGATTTTGAAATCATTTGGCACATATGTTCACCATCATTGGACGGTGTGTCGCGCGAAAGAATTACGTCAATATCTCCAAGGTCAAGGTCACACTTTGAGGTCAAAGGTCAAAAATGGCCATAAATGAGCTTGTCCGGGCCATAACTATGTCGTTCATCAAGGGATTTTGAAATCATTTGGCACATATGTTCACCATCATTGGACGGTGTGTCGCGCGAAAGAATTACGTCAATATCTCCAAGGTCAAGGTCACACTTTGAGGTCAAAGGTCAAAAATGGCCATAAATGAGCTTGTCCGGGCCATAACTATGTCGTTCATCAAGGGATTTTGAAATCATTTGGCACATATGTTCACCATCATTGGACGGTGTGTCGCGCGAAAGAATTACGTCAATATCTCCAAGGTCAAGGTCACACTTTGAGGTCAAAGGTCAAAAATGGCCATAAATGAGCTTGTCCGGGCCATAACTATGTCGTTCATCAAGGGATTTTGAAATCATTTGGCACATATGTTCACCATCATTGGACGGTGTGTCGCGCGAAAGAATTACGTCAATATCTCCAAGGTCAAGGTCACACTTTGAGGTCAAAGGTCAAAAATGGCCATAAATGAGCTTGTCCGGGCCATAACTATGTCGTTCATCAAGGGATTTTGAAATCATTTGGCACATATGTTCACCATCATTGGACGGTGTGTCGCGCGAAAGAATTACGTCAATATCTCCAAGGTCAAGGTCACACTTTGAGGTCAAAGGTCAAAAATGGCCATAAATGAGCTTGTCCGGGCCATAACTATGTCGTTCATCAAGGGATTTTGAAATCATTTGGCACATATGTTCACCATCATTGGACGGTGTGTCGCGCGAAAGAATTACGTCAATATCTCCAAGGTCAAGGTCACACTTTGAGGTCAAAGGTCAAAAATGGCCATAAATGAGCTTGTCCGGGCCATAACTATGTCGTTCATCAAGGGATTTTGAAATCATTTGGCACATATGTTCACCATCATTGGACGGTGTGTCGCGCGAAAGAATTACGTCAATATCTCCAAGGTCAAGGTCACACTTTGAGGTCAAAGGTCAAAAATGGCCATAAATGAGCTTGTCCGGGCCATAACTATGTCGTTCATCAAGGGATTTTGAAATCATTTGGCACATATGTTCACCATCATTGGACGGTGTGTCGCGCGAAAGAATTACGTCAATATCTCCAAGGTCAAGGTCACACTTTGAGGTCAAAGGTCAAAAATGGCCATAAATGAGCTTGTCCGGGCCATAACTATGTCGTTCATCAAGGGATTTTGAAATCATTTGGCACATATGTTCACCATCATTGGACGGTGTGTCGCGCGAAAGAATTACGTCAATATCTCCAAGGTCAAGGTCACACTTTGAGGTCAAAGGTCAAAAATGGCCATAAATGAGCTTGTCCGGGCCATAACTATGTCGTTCATCAAGGGATTTTGAAATCATTTGGCACATATGTTCACCATCATTGGACGGTGTGTCGCGCGAAAGAATTACGTCAATATCTCCAAGGTCAAGGTCACACTTTGAGGTCAAAGGTCAAAAATGGCCATAAATGAGCTTGTCCGGGCCATAACTATGTCGTTCATCAAGGGATTTTGAAATCATTTGGCACATATGTTCACCATCATTGGACGGTGTGTCGCGCGAAAGAATTACGTCAATATCTCCAAGGTCAAGGTCACACTTTGAGGTCAAAGGTCAAAAATGGCCATAAATGAGCTTGTCCGGGCCATAACTATGTCGTTCATCAAGGGATTTTGAAATCATTTGGCACATATGTTCACCATCATTGGACGGTGTGTCGCGCGAAAGAATTACGTCAATATCTCCAAGGTCAAGGTCACNCGGCACTTTTGTGTCCGGAGCCATATCTTGGAAGTGCTTTGGCGGATTTCATTGAAACTTGGTATGAGTATATATATGGATAAGAGGATGATGCACGCCAAATGGCATTGTACACCATCTGTTAATAACGGAGTTATGGCCCTTTGTATACTGTGACAAAGCTCTTGTTTGGCGGGGGATATCAATTCAACAAATTTGCTTGTTCAAAATTGTATATCTTGTATTCCTTAATTTTCTATATGAGGATCTGCAGATCAGCTGTGTCAACATCAGAATCTAGATGGTGTATATTTGGCTTCATCCCCACCGTATATAATGTTAAACCAGTCTGGGAAAGAAGGGACCTGAAATCATATATAATGAACAATTAAAAACATTTATTATGTGAAAAGCAACATGTTTACTGTTTTTCACACAGCAAAGTTGCTTACAAATCTTACATGAATGCATGTATGTTATTGGTTGAAATTTATGCTCTGCTTAGGTTGAAATGCAGGATGTATTATATTCAGAAATTATACTGCAGTATGTTATCTGGAATCACCTGATCTGATGGCAGACCTCTTCACATTTTTGGCCTCTACAGCCAGTTTCTGAACAGATAATTCATACGCTCTATAATGTATGATGGTTGTTTATTGGACTCCAAACAAAAATTCAACACACTTACTTTTACCATGTGTTTTATGAAAGTTTAACACATCCTGATAAGTAACCTGTGTTGCCATTTTCACTTGTTGCTAGGAAGTAAGTAAGTTAGTAAGTTAGTGTAAGTTAGTAAGAAGAGTCTGTGTAAATGAATCACATGCAAGGTAATTAGTGATAACATCATCATCAGTATACTGGGTATCATGATTTTTAGCTCAGCTGTTTTCGGAGAAAACCCGTGGTATTGTCATACCCAGCTCGCCATCCGCCGTCCACGTCGTCCCAAAACCTTAACAATTGCCATAACTTTTGCAATATTGATGATAGCAACTTGATATTTGGCATGCATGTGTATCTCATGAAGCTGCACATTTTGAGTGGTGAAAGGTCAAGGTCATCCTACAAGGTCAAAACTGCACCCACAGCTGAGCATTGGCACCCGCTATGCGGTGCTCTTGTTATATTCAACAACACGTTCACATTTTCTATGAATACATTTGTTAACAGGGTATGGCTACACTGTGTCTCAGCTGCCTTACAAAATCCACCACTTTTAGTGGTCTGAATATCTCTGTCTATGAGCAGAGGTGATGTCTCTTCTTCAACTAGTGTGTTTTCAAGAAAAAAGGAATAGCAGGTGGATAAGTGTATATGGGAAAGAGTCTTGTAAAAAAATCGAAGTGTACTTTCTTCCTTCACAAGTGTGCATTCAGTCTGTGTTGTGTGATGCTTCTAGGTATCTCGATGACCTGCAACAACTAAGTATTCTAAAAAACATGCAAAGCAATTATCTAAGCACTACCATACAGTCATTGGAATCTTTTAAATATAAAGTGCTGTACACGACATGTCTCCATTTAAGTGGAATCTGCTATCCTTTATATTTTAATTTAGGCTTTAATGTCCAAAAGTATACAATAACCAAAAAATAATTTGAGAGAAATTTCCAATGACTGTATGAATGGGTGTTTAGGAGAAAGAAGAAAAAGCGGGGATGTAAGCAGTAAAAGCAGTGATGTTACTACAAAGATTGATCTACCACAACACCAAGAATCAGTTATTTTATACGACACACAATGATAGAATAGGTTCTCTGGTTATATAAATGCAGTATTATACGCAAGCAGAAACACACTACTGATTATGCATGAATGTGATTAGATTTGTAATTTTATTTATGATACCAATTCAAGATTTAAAGTAACACAGAACCAAAGAAAAGATATATTTTGTTTTAGCAATAAAAATTAATTTGTCGGGCCAGAACGTTTTTTTTTCGAAACAAAATTTACCCACTATCAAACCAGTACTGCATGAAATTCATGTAATGGAAGCTTATAACAAATCTAGTTTGTTCACACTGATGCATTTTGTAAGCATTAGTAAAAACAAGCCTTAATAATTCATTCATGAACATTTACCGTGTCTGGTGAAAGTGTTGACGTCTGAGAATCATCGGGCGAAACTGTTGATGCCCATGACGACGTCACACCCACAGGACCTAATTGCGTCTGCGGTTATTGAATACTGTGCTCGGCTGGAAAAAAAATATTATTAATTTTTGCATTCTGAAACATTTGTAATTTTTTTCCGTACAATTTCAGGCGATCTTTCAATAACGTCAAGCACACTGTGAGGACGTTAACATGAACCAAGGCATACAAATTTATCCCTTTGCATGCTGGGAAATTTGTCGTCTGCTTAAATGTCGTCTGCTGAATTTCTAATATAAGCTTTTTCTTTGATTTTTTTCAAAGAATACTATCAGAATAGCAAACAGTTTGGATCCTGATGAGACGCCACGTTCTGGTTCCAGCACTGAAAGAGTTTTACCCATTTATTTGCTCTATAGTAAGATCATCTGGCTATCTTGTTTTCTTTTGAAAAAAGCAATGCTTGTAACTGGTAATGTTATGTAGTAATCCATAACTATATATTAAATTACCGGATCAGTAGGTAACTGTGGGGGAGCTGTCAGCGTCAAACAACAAGTCTTGTCCACTGCAAATCAAATTCTCTACAGAGACCCAATGGCGTTGGCTGTTAAATATATCCTGTTGGCTGTCAAAAAGATCTTGTTGAGTGTCAATCAACTTTAGGCTCAGACTGGAATTCATGCCATATGATAATTCAAATCTGCAATGACAAAAAACGGCCGATACAATTTACAAATACATTTTGTGATATCAGCAAAAAATGGATATAATATGCATTAATCATGTATCTACAGGGCTTAGTACATATAAGATTTGTGATTATACACATACACAACTATATCAATCACTAGATATTAAGAGTTGCCTGCATTTGCCGATGATTTGGCCTCTTTTACAACATTGCGAAAGCCTATGACGGGACAAACAATCTATTACTGCCCGTTCGACATGACCTAATTTCAAAGGCCTGCGCCTGTCTCTCGACTTATCTGTAGTTTAAAACCATTGATATGTAGTAAAGGGACTGTTAAGACTACCACCGCTTTCGCCGGCGTTCGTATTAAGTTTAAACCATATTTTGGACCTTGTAAAATTTTACCAATTTTTGGATGCTTTTATTGCGCTTTTTTTCTGGGAAAAAAATGTGTTGATTATGCAGATGTCAAGTGGGCACTTTCTTCTTTGCACACAGCACAAATGCTTCACGATTGGTCAAAAAAGTGTCAGATTACAGCTATTTAAAGAAAGCACCTATCACATAACTTTCAAGATGGCCGCGCCAATAAAAATAAACAAAACCTGGAAGAGCCAGTTTTTGTTCATTGATATATAATCAATATGGTCAATATACATAAAGAAACGATACTTTCATGATAAAATAAGAATTCTTCTAGCTGTCAATTCAATTTAAATGATTTAAATATACTTTTTTGCAGCAGAAATCTTATTTTAACTATCACTGGTATTTCCATTGAGTCAGAAGGGGATCTCAAGATGGCGGAAAAGTCTGATGTCACTATATTTGGGCTTCTTGTCCGCCCAGCCACATGCAAGTCTTCCCGTTTTGTCACAAACACAAAGTCCCCCTGCTTTTGAACAGTTTTTTTTCTAAGCATTTTCAATGGGTATCCTTTTCTGTTCTTACAGACAGTTCCACTGGCGAAGGTTTTTTTGCTGAAGCAGTTCAGAAAACAACAAGGGACTGATAACGAAATTGTCCTCATTCCAAATACTTTCCCTAAATATCATTGCTTAAGTCCAACACAACTGTTTTTGCCAGAGCTTAATCTTCCGCCTTGTTCACCTCCTTGCCAGTATAGACTTAAGTGTAAATCGTTCACATAGAAATTGACTGGATTAGCCTGTACTCACATTTTTACTCCGTATCTTGTTGGTTTTAGTGGCATGTAATATCTGAATCCAAGAAGAGCACGGAACTTGACCATCACCTAGTCATTGGAAACATTTTTATGTGGATTTTACAAAGTCAGAAACAGTTTTCTCACCATATCTGTTTGTTTGTGGTACAGAGGTAGATTAACCCTTTGTATGCTGGGAAATTTGTTGTCTGCTAAAATGTTGTCATGCGGAATTTCTAAAATTAGCATTTTCTTTGATTTTTTTTCAAAGAATACTATCAGAATAGCAAACAGTTTGGATCCTGATGAGACACCACATTCTGTGGCGTCTCATCTGGATCCAAACTGTTTGCAAAGGCCTTCAAAATTCGGTTCCAGCACTGAAAGAGTTACCAAGTGTAGTACCAAAATCAATGTACAAACTGACATGCGCAATATTAATCAGGCTGGACAAAGGTTATGGTAGACAGTTATCAAAATTATTTGACCATGTTGGTTGGAAATTATCAACATTTTAACATTAATTTCAAATGCTGTATATTGCAAATGTATTGATGTCTTTAAAGTCATGTATATACAGTACAATATTTGATAAATATTTTAATTTATTAAAACACTGGTTCATGTTGTTTTGAATTCATGATTATTGTCATTAAAAAAAATGTCCAATGTCATGAAGATAAGTCAGCTGAAGAAACTCTACAATTACTGCAACAACATGCTTTTTGGCCTGAAAATAAGACACATCTGTATTGGAAATGACCAACCAAACGTAATCGTAAACATGTTGAATTGTTCTGGATATAAGCACGCATTGCACTGTAAATACATTTTTTTGCAGTGTCAGTATTATTGAAATTGCACAAGGCCTTTGCAGCTGTACCATTGCGAACTGATCTGCCTATGTCTTGCATATTCATTTTGAGTGTTGTTTGTTTGTGGTCGCATATGAACAACACTGGCAATGGATGGCGCACTGAGGCCCATTCCTAAAGCAACTGTGGCAAGCGCTAAACACATTTTCGGATTCTGCTTTTGAAGCTCAGATTTGCATTTTCCATCTGCCTGTATTATCTTTGTGAAATTGTGCCACAATTCTATCTTCTGGTTGTGTTCTAGATTCGGTATAATACCCACATGTCCCAAGTTCAAAACAGAGAAGCTAAAAACAGTAGCCTGAAGATTCCAAATTGTCACAGTACATTATTGTGACTAGAAAGTTACATATTGGTCTTTCAACCATGCCAGCACTTCAGACATAATTAAATTAAAAAAATCGCACTGGTGAATGTTTGAAAGTCTTTCTTTATTTTCTGGTCTGGGTTTGCTAATGTTTTGGTACAGGCTTGTGTAACATTGATATCTTACCATCAAGCAGAACCCTCCACAGTTGAACGAATCTGTCTGTGAGGCATCTTTCACTTTCTCCGAACGCCACTGCTTTTTCACATCCGTTTCAGGAGTATTACTGCATTGCGAAATAAAGCCAAGCTCTAAAAGGGAAGAGTCTCAATAATGTGTACTAGTACACTTTTGATTGCCGTAGCTGTCACTCGACTGTCAAATGAGGTACTCAAGGGAACAAACAAGTCAGTTCTCTAAGTCTGTTGAAAGACTGGCAAAAATCGGACCAACTTTAAACAATTTTACAAACATGTGTTAATATGTGTTCAGTTATTGTGTAATACTTACCCTTGGTTCCCAATGAAGATGTTCTCACTCCAATGGTTGGAACCATGTTGATGCCTTTAAAAATATTGAGTCCAATGTAAGCTGTGACCATATCAGAAGCATCAGTTTTAGTCTATCTTTGGTCATCATGCTTTCCTTCCGATTCCATTAATAGTTCAGTTTCCATCCTCGATCTGCATGTGTTCCTCCTTCCTTTTCTTGTTAAAATTATAGTATGTTATATGTTAGTTTTAGAAGTTTTCATTAGTAAATTTAGATTTTGTGTAACTGTTATAACTGCTGTTGTTGCAACTATTTTCGGGACACCACTGTAAGAGCCAGAGGAAAATTGTGGCTGTATGGTCGAAACTTCTGTTGGCATTGTAGCAACTGTTTCTTGCAACTTTTTGGGGGCCAGTTGTAGCTGCATGATCTTGGGTTCTTCTTTTGCCGTAGTTAATTGAAGCCAAAATTCTGAAACCGTACAGCTTGTCCAGAATTTTCTTTGTTATGGCTCTTTTTGAGAATTTTCTTATTTACTCCATTTACAAATTGATTCAAATAATCTTCATATTCAGAAATACAGATACAAAATCTTCATGTTATTGTCTGACGTTATTAAATGATCATGCTAAAAAGATATATCTGTTTTATATAAAATTATTGGCTGAAAGCATTGACAAATTTATTGTTAACAAGAGTGCCAAACTGTCACAAGATACGCCCGTTTAAAGGTTTTGGACAACTTGATAACTTTACCATGACCCATATTTGAACTTGACCTACATATCATCTAGACACAACTTCTGACCAAATTTGGTGAAGATCAGATGAAAACTACTTCAATTAGAGAGTGGACACCATGCTAAATGCTCGAAATGCACTAAATGACCTCGTGATCTAGTTTTTGACCCGGCATGACCCATATTTGAACTTGACCTAGATATTGTCTAGACACAACTTCTGACAAAATGTGGTGAAGATCGGATGAAAACTACTTCAATTAGAGAGCGGACACCATGCTAAATGCTTGAAATGCACTAAGTGACCCCGTGACCTAGTTTTTGACCCGGCATGACCCATATTCGAACTTGGCCTATATATCAACTAGATGCAACTGCTGACCAAGTTTGGTGAAGATCGGATGAATACAATTTGAAATAGAGTCCGGACAAAGTGGCCCCTTTGAAAATGCACTTATTGACCCTATGACCTAGTTTTTGACCCGGCATGACCCATATTCGAACTTGGCCTAGATATCAACTAGATGCAACTGCTGACCAAGTTTGGTGAAGATCGGATGAATACAATTTGAA
>VMBQ01013185.1:0-17485 GCA_007657795.1 Dreissena rostriformis
ATATTATTCCTATTCCAGACAAATTCTGTTTGAAATATATATTGTTTGTGGGAATAATAGAGACGTTTGATTTTGTCATTTGCACAGTTTGATAGAAGATTCCAATCGTGTTTCTACAATTGCTATTAAGACATTTGAATACTCATTTCTTTTGATGTCTGCGTCCTGGAAACAAATTATGAAATCTTTGGGTAATCTTCACAAGACTAGTGTTGCAATATTTCACAAAAAAGTAGATACTGATCCCGGTTATATAATATTGTGTAAGACATCTGACGAGTAATAATGTTGCTTACCAGAATTCCTGGTATGTTTGTATTATGCAAAAATATCAGACTCAACGATGATTGTGTATCAATATATGTTTTTGTTTCTGTTAATCTATTCTGTGAAAGCAATTATTTGAAATGATGTCTAGTCTATGTCTTCTCTTAACATATTTGATCACCTTCGTGAACCACCATTTGAGCATCGCTCTGCGAAAAGGGGTTTAAATGCATGTGCGTGAAGTGTTGTCCCAGATTAGCCTGTGCTGTCCGCACAGGCTAATCAGGGAACACACTATCCGTTTTTATGGAATTTTTGTTTAAATGAAGTCTCTTCTGAACGAAAATCCAGTCTAGGCGGAAAGTAATCGTAAACCCACAGAGCGCAACTCATTTATTTGCTGACATGTTTTGGATGTGTTTCAATGCGTAATTTGCTCAGATGCTCAGTGCTGCATTTGTACATATGCAAATGAGTCTTTGCATTTAAAAGTCAGACAGATGGGTTTAAACCGTGACATAACATAGTGGTCTATATGGGTTCATAACCTCTAGAATTATTATAAGCATACATACTTTTGTGTACAATTTTGTATACGTTTGTGAGGTATCCAGTATGTGAACGTTCTTTGAATCTCACCCAAAGACACCAAGTATTTTTCTATCCAGGAAATGGACTCGAGCGCATTTCAATTAGCCTTTTAGGCTTCCAATGTAATTGAGCTTAAATAATTAGGTTTTAACCAATTTTTGTGACTGTATAAAGATTTCACATAATTAAACAAAAAATGCGACTGAATTCTTTCTCCACTCTCTTGAGATTATTCATGACTTTCTTGTGATTGGCATGCCATTTGTTGTTGAGATTTTACTCGCAAATGACTTGCAAATTAATATGTATTGCAAATTAATATGTATTGAACCAAGTTTGCTGCGAGCTTGCAATATTATGGGATGCAATAATATTGATTAATATTACAGGCAGTGATTTTTGTTCAGTAACTGAACATTTTCTATTGGTGCATAAGAACTTCCCAATTTTATATCGAGCTTGACCCGTACTACAGGAATGGCAATCATTTAAATTGATGTAATTGGGAGGTTATGGTTTAAACTTGAGACTAAGTTGAAAGCTATTTATTTAAGCATAATGTATTATGATCCTAGCCTGAGACACCCTTCTGTCTGTTTCAAGTGAAGAACCACATCTTGAGAAACTTTCAAATAGCCAGGGTCGAGCACAGGATTGCATTACCGCAAGGCTACCGCAAGGCGGACACCTGTCACCGCAACTTGAGGCTTGACATCAACATTTAATTTATGTGAAAGTCTTAATGTAATTGTTTAAACTTTCCAAAAATAGTCTCTTGTATACACATCAAATAAATTATATTAAGAATATGCAGTATTTCAACAGAATCCACTTAACCGGATATTATAAAACTGTCTTAAAAACCTTTAAATGAATTAATATTGCTTTTTTTTTCACCAACAATTCCCACATCTACATTTACGCCTGAGCGCAACAAGTCTGTTGTTTAATGCATATCAACGATCATTCTGTATCAACGCAATCCGTGGTAAATCCAATTTTGGCCATATTTATTTTAGGTCTGCTATATAAGACGTTATTTAGCATGATGTCTAGACGTCTTATCATGGTTGTAACATGGCAGGCACTCTCAATCGATTTACCATGATGGGGCGAAAGAAAGAATTGCAGTCGTTTTCAGAGAGTTGAGTTTATATCCATAACGACTGGTATTTGAATTGGCAAATTCTATTACTGTAGCAGACATGCAATCCCAGGATGCATATGTTACATCATATTCAGCGATCAGCGTTTGGCGAATAATTTTCAAAGATGTTTCTATTTTTTTCCTGCCAACAGATGTAGCTGGTTTAAATATGGATTTTAGAGCAGTCAAAAACGGAGAAACCTTCTTAGGTTTATGTATACTTCTTTATTTGGTTGTAGCGAAAAACGTTTTAGGCAACACAACAGGAAAACAATAATTATAGTGAACAATATAACATTATAAGTAGAATAATTGTGTACTGTTTATGTTGCTAGAAAGTTGTACTTCAATTTTAATAGTATGAAAATACCATTTTTAACCTTCAGCTTGGTTTTTGTGAGGACAGTCAAATTTAACATGTCCATTAAAGTTTAAATGGAATCTCACTCAGTTCCAAACAAATATACTGAAAAATCATTATTATTGATTGGACATAAATTTTCGTGGATTTTATATGTTGACCAAACCACGAATTTAACAGAAACACATTTGAAAATAAATATAAATCATTAAAAAAAACATTTAATTCTGACGAATATAAATGATTTTACAGTAAATAATGAAAAATAAAGTAAAACGTAACCATGTTTCTCCTTTGTGTCTATTCAGGGTAAATGTCAGCGGAAGGAGCCGCCCTGTAAATATATCCACCCGCCTCAGCACCTTCAAGAGCAGCTGCTGCAGAACGGGCGCAACAACCTGATACTGAAGAACCTGCAGTGCCAGGCAGCTCAACAGGCCGCCCCAACCAGGACCTATATCTTATCGGCCTTATACCTGTTATACGTAGTGGGTGGGAATAGCTGGGTATTTAGGGGGGTGGGGGTTCTCAATCAGGGCCTTATCTCCAGCCCTATACCTGTGGTAGGTACNCGAGAGCAGCTGCTGCAGAACGGGCGCAACAACCTGATACTGAAGAATCTGCAGTTCCAGGCCGCTCAACAGGTCGCCCTCAACTAGGGCCTATCTCCGGCCTTATACCTGTTATACGTATTGGGTGGGAATAGCTGGTTATTTAGGGGGTGGGGGTACTCAATCAGGGCCTTATCTCCAGCCCTATTCCTGTAGTAGGTACTGGGTGGGCATATGGGTATATAGGACGTACTTAACTAGAGCCTTATAGGGGGTACTTAACTAGAGATTTATAGGGGGTACTTAACTAGAGCCTTATCTCCAGCCTTTTCCCTGTGGTAGGTACTGGGAGGGCATATCTGGGTATCTAGTGGTATTTTCAACCAGGGCCTTATCTCCGACCTTATACATGTGGTAGGAACTGGGTAGGAGTATATGTGGGTATAGTGGGGCACTTAATCAGGGCCTTATCTCCGGCCTTATACATGTAGTAGGTACTGGGATGAATATATCGGTATATACGTGTAGGGGGCACTCAATCAGAGCCTTATCTTTGGCCTTATACCTGTGGTAGGTACTGGGAGGAATATATGGGTATATAGGGGGTGGGGATACTCAACCAGGGCTTTATCTCCGGCCTTATACCTGTGGTAGGTACTAGGGGGCATAGCTGGGTATCTAGTAGGGCCCTAAACCAGTGCCTTTCTGGTATGTGCTTGGAGGGCATATTTGGGTATCTAGTTTGGCCCTAATTCGGGGCCTTTTATCTGGGTCACTACTGGAGAAAGTTTCGGGCCTTAAACATGACTGTTTTAGGTACTTCAGCTGTGTACCTGTGGTATGTAATTCTGTGTGTGTGTGGGGGGGAGTAAAGGTCTTATTGTTGGCATGTGTGGGTATCTAGTCGGCTCCAATGGGGCACAGCATCATATGGTTGGTTCTTAGGGAGCTCTTGGACGNTAGCATTGCACTCCAAAATTATTTAGTATATTGTAACCTATAGAGGGTGGGGAATACTCAACCAGGGCCTTATCTCCGGCCTTATACCTGTGGTAGGTACTGGGAGGAATATATGGGTATATTGTGGGTGGGGGATACTCAACCAGGGCCTTATCTCCGGCCTTATACCTGTGGTAGGTACTGGGAGGAATATATGGGTATATAGTGGGTGGGAAAAACTCAACCAGGGCCTTATCTCCGGCCTTATACCTGTTGTAGGTACTGGGAAGAATATATGGGTATATAGTGGTTGGGGGATACTCAACCAGGGCTTTATCTCCGGCCTTATTCCTGTGGTAGGTACTGGGAGGCATAGCCTGGTATCTAGTAGGGCCCTAAACCAGTGCCTTTGTGATATGTGCTTCGATGGCATATTTGGGTATCTAGTTTGGCTCTAATTCTAGGCCTTTTATCAGTGTCACTACTGGAGAAAGCTTCGGGCCTTAAACATGACTGTTTTAGGTACTTCAGCTGTGGGGGGGGGGGTAGTAAAGGTCTCATTGTTGGCATGTGTAGGTATCTAGTCGGCTCCAATGGGGCACAGCATCATATGGTTGGTTCTAAGGGAGCTCTTGGACGATTTTAAAGGGCTGTACCGCTTAGTTAATATATTGTAGCCTATGGGACTCTTAAATTGGAATTCAATGATAATAATAACAAATCAGGGAATTACCCCTGGTGGACAGTAATTTAAGTGATGTGTAGCCCAAACAGAATGTCGTTTTTACACAAAATCAAAATTTAATGTCATGTTTTTCGATTCTTATAAAAGGAGTAATAATATGTAAAAAAGAAGTTATAGCATAATTTAAAAAAATTGAGTCTGCCTCAGAGTTGTTATTGAAGACAATCAATTCCCTTTGGTTCCTTGCCATGAAACATTCTCTATCTAGACAAATTAGAAGAAATTGACAAATCCAAATTGACAAGAGGATGATAGTGTAGTATTTTGCAAGTATGATTAGACATTTGGTAATCCTAGACACTGTAAATTATGTCTGTATTGATGTTTTGGTGCTGGCTTCATGGAAAATGCCACGAAGTAAAACACGTATGATGTATTACATTTAACTGTTGCTTCATGCGTAGATTCCATGGATCGAAGACAGCCATATCTTTGTATTCAGTTGCTGAACTTTATTATTACAAGCCGTTATTTATGGGCTTCCGACATCATTAGCAACAGTCTGTATGGAGTTTTAATAGAACGGTTGGAAGCCTTATAATTGCGGGAATAATTTTAGTGATGCATTAACAAATATGAAAATATATCTTTATTTTTTTATATTCAGGCTTAAAATATTTCGCATTATTGTAAATTGTTGCAGTTTTGAATTTTTATTAATATTTCATTGGCAAAGTATGAATTATTGTGCAAATTTTATCCTTCAGTTCTCATGGTGTTTTTCTTCCTTATTTGACAGCAGGATAATTATTACAAGATATTAAACAAAACCTGTCTCTACAAGGAAACATTTTGTTTAATGTCAATGATACTGTTGCAAAAGAACCCCCTTGTTAGCTTTTAAGTTTTAATAATGTATTTTCTAGTTCTTTTGTATGATGTTTCCTCATACCAAGCGAAAAAAACACTTAAATTAAAAAAACTATTGACATTATACTTCATTCTTTGTTATTTTGTTGGAAAACTTCCTTCAATATATTACAAAATGTATCGGAAGTTGATTAAGGAAACAAAATGACACTTAAAGATGATTCGTTTATTTTCGTGTAAAGTGTTTTCAAATTGAAATCTCAGTCATAAAAAAATATAAATTAATTTAGAAACTTGAGCTATCTATTCAGTGTATTCTAAAATGTAATTTTAATATATTTTATATTTATGTTAAAATACCCAACCATGCAACAGAAGTTTTTTCCCCATTAATTTCCCAAAATTAATCCCATACTTGTCTGTGCTGCTTGGAAATATTCAGACAAAATTTCAAATGAAAATCATCTGGTAGCCAGCTGTTTGAATTAATTGCAATGTATTGTGTTTCAAACTTCTGATTCTCCTAAGGTAATGTTTAATGATTAGAGCAAAATAGTATGTGGTTCATTTAAGCCTTCAATTTTACAATTTAGCTAGGAATTTTAAATATAAGATCCGCTGTTATGTGTAAGACAATTACATTATTCCATTTCAATGCAGTAGTGAATGTCA
Organism: Dreissena rostriformis; assembly: GCA_007657795.1. Lineage (NCBI taxonomy): Eukaryota > Metazoa > Mollusca > Bivalvia > Myida > Dreissenidae > Dreissena > Dreissena rostriformis. The sequence continues at coordinate 6,084 of VMBQ01013185.1, forward strand.
CAACATGTTATGCGCATTCACCATAGCGTGTCTACACTGTTGGGTTTCATATTGAAAATAATGTATAGATAGAAGGGTTTTGGGCTACACATCACTATTTAATTAGAAGGAGTAAGTACATAAGTGCCCTTAAAAAACCATTGGAACCCATTACAATGTTGTTTCTGGAAATAAACGTGTAATGGATGCCATTTGCCGTTATACAATTTTGTTTTTTGATATTATATTTGATATTTATTTCAGTACTTTTACCCTCAATGCTTAATTTGAATCTATGATAAATATATGCAAACTTTAATCCACCAAGTTATGTTCTTGTTATGTTCTTGCATTTTGTATGATAGTTGGACATTGCTATTTCTATAAGTTGCAATTAAGTTGCCACGTATGTTAACCGACCGATTTGCCTATAATTGATTTCAATGCCTTCCTGCCTGTGGTATAAGCCTGTATAAAAAATCTTACTTAATTTGTTACACTTGTGATTTCAATACGTAAGATTACTTTTGCTTTTATCTGTTAATTTTGGGTTGACAACACCTAATTATGGCAGTAACTATAGCAACCGTGGCTTTAAGCTTTATTGTTTCCAATAGTAACAGCATGACATGTTTATTAAAATGGCATAGTTAAGAATCTTTGCCACTTGTTGTATATGTTTATTAATATTCTCATATTATGGTTTCCAGACATTCTTTATTATTTGTTTTGCAATATTAACATTAAATCCAGTCTTCTTTTTATGACTGTGGCTCATATTCTTTCATTTCATTTTACCGTAGTCGTGATAGGCTATGGGTATTATTGTTGTATTGTTGTTTTACAGCTGAAAACAGTTTCTTTTTCAGATTTATTGATTAAGGAAATGAAACTGCAATTAAGAATCTATTTTCATTTTTTTTTTACTGGTTACTGAGTTTACAGTTAGTAATTCACAATCATAATGCATTTCCAACTTTATTACATACATTCACTNAAGTATCTTTGCCACTTGTTGTATATGTTTATTAATATTCTCATATTCCAGGCCTTCTCTATTATTTGTTTTGCAATATTAACATTAAATCCAGTCTTCTTTTTATGACTGTGGCTCATATTCTTTCATGTCATTTCACCGAAGTCGTGATAGGATATGGGTATTATTGTTGTATTGTTGTTTTTCAGCTGAAAACAGTTTTTTTTTCAGATTTATTGATTAAGGGAATGAAACTGCAATTAAGAATCTATTTTCATTTTTTTTTTACTGGTTACTGAGTTTTCAGTTAGTAATTCACAATCATAATCCATTTCCAACTTTATTACATACATTCACTCATCACCAGTGAAGCCTTGACATTTAAGAGGTTTACCAAAATATTAAGCCTTGGCAATAAACTGGATAACCAGTTTATTAGCTGGGCTGTTTTCGAAGAAAACCCGAGGTATTGTCATAGCCAGCTCGTGCGCCGTCCGCGTCGTCCGAAAACTTTAACATTGGCCATAACGTTTGCAATATTGAAGATAGCAACTTGATATTTGGCATGCATGTGTATCTCATGGAGCTGCACATTTTGAGTGGAGAAATGTCAAGGTCAAGGTCATCCTTCAAGGTCAAAGGTCAAAAAAACAAATCCAAGGGAAGTAACAAGCTTTAAAGGGAAATTTTGCCAAAGTCCTGATTATTCTATCAGATCTTTATATCTTATTGCTTGATATTTCCTTATGTTTCTTCACGCGATTGTTCTGTATACATTTTACATTCGCTTGTCGATGGTCTTACCGTATTCATTTCAATTAAGACAACCTCTGTTTACCTGAAAATCTCCTCACCCTAGACGTTAATACATGAGGCATACTGCTTGAAAATAATTTCTGCTCAACTTATAGTTGTTTAAGTCACTTTTTATTCCCCCGAAGGTTGGCATATAGTGATCGCACTGTCCGTCTGTCCGTTTGAAATTCCGTCACACTTTGCGTTTAGGTTTCGAAAAATGTGGAAAAACACTTTGCGTTTAGGTTTACAAAAATGTGGAAAAAGGGGGCATATGTCATCTTATGGTGACAGTTCTTGTTAAATGATATATAAGTACGTATACCTACCCTAGGTCTATCTTTGACTCTACTCTGTTATCAAAATTAATGTGTTCTGTTATACATGCTAGGAAATTTAACCCATTTTGTACACAAAATGCGTAAGGATATGAGTTATGCCAGAGTTTGATTGGATACATTGAATTTAATTCTCGTCTCTCCTAGCAACAGACAGTAAAGAACAAAATAAAATGTATGTCATTCGTACACCTTTGTTAGTAAAGTAAAAAACCATGCGTAAGAAAAGCCGTTCGTTGAAAATGTGTGTTGATAAATATTATGCACAAATCATTTGAGCAGGTTTGTGGGAAACCATATTTTTTGCCTGGCATAACAATGTTCACAAATCATCTCTCCTAGTGTGACAGTCTATGGCTGTAATGGCATTATACACAATGAGGTCATTCAAACAACAGTCACCAGTCCGCTTCAATGTCACAATGTTCCTAATGGTCTGAATTATGATTTACAGTCAAAAGTTAATTAATTACAACTCATCACTTCACCGTTACGGCAAACTTGTCTGAAATAGCTTTCCTCCTGTCATCTGATAATTGTCTGCCTGATTGTTGTTTTTTCCTGGCAGTGAATCATCTTGCAAATTGCCAGATAATGTGACAAAAACATGTTGATAATGTGGCTGTGTAACAGAATCGCTAATTGAAGTGCACTATAATGTCCAAGTAGAAAATGTGTTTTTTCCCATTATAATGATTTAATTTCTTGTAGGTTGTATTGGTTTTGTCCTGTGCTTGGCAGACAATTAGTTATAATGTGTTGCGATAATGGATCGCTTGAAAACAAAAGTGATTAGCAATATGCTATGATATCAGTTATTGTATGTGTGCAGCAATTAATTTTAATAATAGTATTTCATATCAATCATCAATTTAATTTCTTTTTATCTCACCGGAGCACAGTGTGCGCATGGTGAGCCTTCCTGATTGTGTCCGTTGTCAACACCCTAGAAGCCACATTAATTTCCAAATTGTCATGAAACTTGCTCAGAACATTTGTCAAAATGATAACTCGGCGGGTTTCGAAACTGGGTCACGTGGGATAAAAAAATAGGTTAGTGCCTTAGGGCTCTTTGCTAAATAATATTGGTCGCTTATTTATTCATCAATTAAAATATTAAACCATTTTCAAATTATTTTTGAAATCTATTTAAATACTATCAAATATTAATTTGTATTCAACAGCCTTTAATTTAGTACACTTTGTATAGCTCAAGGATTGTATTTATTATTTTAAGTGTAAACAGGTTATAGGAAAAAAAAACTCAATGAACTCAAAATTAAAAATAACAACAGTATGCTTCATACTGCCGTTAGTTCTTCCAACCCTCTTCCTTTTTTCCCATATTTTCTGTAAATTTCCAGGTATGTAGAGAATTTCAGCGGGGCACATGCACTCGGCAACCGAGCGAGTGTCGCTTTGCACACCCACCCGACAATGTCACAGTGGACACTGAGGAAAACTGTGTCACTGTCTGTATGGATTACATAAAAGGGAAATGTACACGGGACTCGTGCCGCGATTTTCACCCTCCTCTTCATCTTCATGCCCAAATTAAGGCCTGTCAGCAACGAGCTTATGCCGGCGCAGCTGCTCAGGCTCACGCCTTGGTATGGTAACCCCACCACGTTCTCATCTCCATCCCTCATGCCACCTCCATCTTCAATGCCCCACCCGTCCTTTTCATCTTTACTTACCCCACCCACCCCATTAATCCATGCTTACCCCACCCACCCCATTCATCTTCACTTACCCCACCCACTCATCCTTATCCACTCACTTTATCTAGTACTAACCTGAGAATTGATGCTCTTTCGTTCTGCAGGCTTTATACATGCAATTTGCCTTGAATAAGTTGCTGCTGTACTTAATGAATGTTTTTGAAAACCATACCTTTTGTAAAATACTGGCAATTTGTCAGCTATGCTTTGGGATTATAGTATTTCTTTCATTGAAAAACAAAAGCAGCACATTTTGGAATAGATAAGGAGAATAATTAAAAGAGGACATGTATAGCAAACTTAAAGGTCAAGTGGGGCTCAATTTTGCATGCACAAAGTCTACATAATCCTATGATTTTTAGGCGTAATATTTATTTTGTATATTTTATATTAGTTTTCAATGAGCATTTTATGCCTGCAATTTGAATAATGTTTGTTTCCTTTCAAGTTATTATTGCTAGAAAGTAGTTTTGCCTAAATATGGTGGAAACAATGAAATCAATTATAAAACACATGGTATGCATCCATCTGTCAATGACAATTGGTTTGTTATCCAGAAATATAATGTATTACCAATAACTATGTAAAATTGTGGCCATAATAACGATTTAAAAACAGTATAGCATTTCAGAGGTTAGCTAGTTATATGAATGTACACACAATGAGTCTGTGTTATTTTGTTAACATTTTAAAAAGAGAGAATAATATTGACAAACTGTTGATGATAGTTATGTACATTATATTTTGGGAGATATATTGGCTTGTTGCTTTCAGTATAGAATGTTGTATTATTCATAGTATGATGTTCAGTGTTTCCGCCAATATACATATTAGAGCTTTATAGTATTCAAACACTGTCTTGTACCATACTAAATGCTAACCAGGCTATAAGTAGTTACGCGTCGAATAAAGCCGTTTGCATCTCAAATATAACGAATCAAAGCAGTTGCATGTTGATGCTTAAGAACATTTGTTTTATTGTTTGATTGATACTTGAAAGTTCAAAATTGTACATTCGGAATGAATTCACAAACCTGCAATTAGTAACACAAAATTGTTGCTTTTATTGCATTTGGTATGGTCAGTAGTGTCCCATGAATGCATTATTGGATTTATGGGATATAAATGTGGTATATTAATTATTTGTACATAAAATTAAAAGTGAAGAAGACATACTTATGACACATACATAATGCATTCTAAGGGTTCTTTAAGTTTGTGTGTTTTTGGGTCTTTGTTGAAAACATGCTAATTTTAGCTGGTGTGGCGCTATTTAATTGAAACCAAAATAGTTGTTAGAAGGTACGTCAGCAGCATAATGCACTGTTACTTTATTTATTTTCCTTATCTTGCTTAATGAGCATAACTGAAGCAAAGTGTCAAAAAAGACATGAGAGTCCAGTGTGTCTTAGTAAGTATTAATTTTGTATGAATATCACATAGAGTTGTTTATTTAGACTGTGTATTAACGGAGACTTCTGCTTACTGCTTGCTCATTAAGCTTGGTAACTTGTTTGCAGTAAACTTGCTTTCCCTAACTTTACCTTTTGTATGGTGGTGGATGTTTAACACCTGTGGTTTTAGCCTCAACAGAAAGGTTTGGTGGTTGAGATTTCCAGCCATTAATTAAAAAAAAAAATTTTGTTACTCAAATTTACAAATTCTTGTATCATTTGACGAAAGAAAGTTGTCAAAGAGTTTAATTAGAATAGATGGCTTCGCTTAAAAGCTTTAATCAGCTTTGGGGACAATGCACTATTTGAAACAACGCACACTTTTAACACGATAAATGGGAATTTGGGCATTTTGAATTAGTTTGAACATTTTGCATTCTAAATTAGATATAGTAACAATGGTATGTGGGCACTTTGTTCTTTTCTCACCTTGACACCTGCAACACTTAGTGCTTTGTCACCTAATGTATGCTAGTTTAGTATAGCACCTTACTGTATATATACATTACCACATCTTTCTTTCTTGACCTTTACCTCGAACCTTAATCTTTGCTTCCTATACCACGATCACGTGTACTTGCAGAAAAAAAAGAAAGAAAACAACTTTCAAAATATCCAGAACTAGCGAAAGCCACCACTCAAGAGAGTGGGGCTTCGGGAAAAAACATTGTGTTGGGGAAATGGGAAGTGAATAACTTTCCAGAACACGATTGGTTGAAATTGGGGTGAATTGTGTATCCTGAAATATAGGGACATGCTTTGAACGTCAAGCCAGGGAACTTATGAGCATGATCATGTCTGCCTATATGTGGCATATTGTTATGCATTTGTTAAAATGAACTTTTCAGTTTGCCTGGATTGGACTACGCATGTTTTGTCTATGCTTTTTTTTGCTTCTTTACTAATGTCATCCCAAGATCAGTTACCCAATTAGTAGCAGTCATTTACATGCTTTTATAATTCGAATTGTGTTTTTGAATGCATTTTTAGATGGGCATATATTATGACGATATGTCAACGGTATTGTATCTTTATTCAGCAACTGCACAACTGGTGCTAGTGAAGTAGCTCTTTGGACAATATTGGCTATGATTTCACCATTATTTGCAAATTATGCTAATGTATGCGTACTAATTTCAAAGGTCACAAATATACAAGTGACTGTTCAGTTTTGCCTTTTATTGCTTGGTTGAAATCTTAACAGAATCTAGACATAGTGCAAAATTCTTTGGCGTGAAAACAACAACCCATAAACGATTAATGACAAAAAAAGTTCAAATCCGGTTAAAAAAAAAAGTTTGTACAACTTGCTGACTGGGATCAAATACTATTTATTTGAATATTCCTTAACACATTTGGAATATTCTAGAACCGGGTGGGAGTTTATGATTCTATAAGCACCGTATGAGCTTTTTGCACATGTGATGAAACCCTTTCCCACAGCTATGGTAGCCAGCATAAATGTTCAGTCCTGCATCTATAGACTGCATTTGAAAAGCAGTTTTTGCAGTTTTTTTTGTGGTGGGGGGCATTTGCTATGATATCATTATTTTACGAAAAAAATGTACGGTATACTCTATCTGTCTAGAGGCTGTTTGTTAAACTTTTTACACTGTAACAATATGTACTCTGAAGGGTCGGAGAAGACACCTGCAATGGCCAACTCTTTTATGTTTTGTTTATTTATTGGATGACAACAATGACAAACAAGTTCAGTATGCATGTTGGATTGAATATTTTTTAACCGATGGTGCTATTTTGATTTTATTTTAATCACCTTCCATCATGCCGTGTGCTGCTGTGCTTGCTGTTGTCATGTGCTGCCAAATTCCCGCCAACTTTACGTATGGCCAATCAAACCGTTACCCCTGTCAACTTGCCACAAACACATGAATTCGTACGGATGTCCGTCGCTAATTATACAATTAGCCGCACATCGTTGAGGTGTTGACTGGCAAGAAACGCCCGCGTGACCCCAGCGATGAGATGATGCTGGTATTTTTTACTTTAAATAATAAAGTTTTTCCAAATCTTAACATGGCGGTAGTCATTATTTCTGACGAGAACACAAATTGTTATGTTCGTAGTATACCTATTTCAAAAAAGTCAACACTGGTTGAGGATTTTATAATACTGTTCTTTTTAGTACTGTTTTCTTTGTTGTTTTTTTTCCTGGTCCAAATATTGTCAATCAGTTATGGTCCGTCAATACCTAACCCCATATATAAGCAGAAAGTTATATTAAGGGAAATAATGACTATGCCATGTACATCAAACAATCCAAATAAAAAACATTGTTTAAAGATAAATATTTTTTACTGGATTCATGCTTTCAGCATGTAGATGTAGTTTTGCTTCTGAAAGTAACAAGGTTTCCGCACAGTCACATGAGATATTTTTGTGTAGAACACCCATCAAATTTATAACTTAAGTTTGCGTTTCATGCCTGCCAATCCACAGAATTTTCATGGACAGTAATGGTTAGCCTTTGTGAAGAATTTCTAACAAGCTTATCGCCTATAGTTGTTAACAGCCCGCTATATGATTAATCGACATCTTGTTATTGTTGGTATTTGCAGAAGTGTTCCGCGTATGAAACTGTATTCCTTAGCAGCGCACTGATTGGTTCTCTGCTACTTTTCAAAACTAGCATGAAGCCTTTTGATTGGTTGGTGTGAATTTAAAATCAGCCAATCATATTTGAGTGCGTTTGATTTGGTAAATTACCAGAAAATTAATTGTCACAATTGTGTTTAAATGCATTACTTCTTCATATTTCAGTTACTTAGAATATTTCGTGCAATGTTTAAGCTTGCATGGAAAGTCTATTTGACTTTGGAAAAGCGCAGATATTTTTTCTCATTGTTCATTTTAATGTATTTGATTTGTTTTTGTTGTACACTGTTTTTATTATGCCTGTAGCAATGATTTTGTTGGTACACAACCTATTATAACTGACAGATACCAGTTATTCTCAACAAAAATGTGCCATAGTTGGTTATTATGTCCCAGAAACAATTGGACTGTGCTTGATTTTTGCCGATTGTTGTTGTACATATTATTTAGAATGTTTGTGGTTCTTTTTTATCATGTTTTCATGATTTGGAGCATTTACATTATGTTTTTTAATTACAAAACCATAACAAATAGCATAATTGATCTTTGTGAATTATATATGAGGTTCGACATAAAATTTAAAAACATGTGTTTAATATCAAAGTTTCAAAACCATACATTTTTAATAGAATTGTAAGCATTACATAAATTAAAAGAACATAACATTTAACTTTTTGAATTGCATCATATATTTCAAGGACATACTCTGTTTTTAAATTTCTGTAATGATTTAAGAACATAAGCAAATGGATGACATTGCATTTATATGTATTTCTTTCCGATAATGTTTGTGTAAGATTTGTTTCATACCATCAATTACCATTTTTGTCATCCATAAACTATAAAAGTGCCATGTTTCAATACTCCATAATTATATTTTATAATAATGTGTATTATGTTTATTAGTTTTTGTAAACATTTTGCCTGGTTAAATTTACAATTTGATACGGAATATATGTGAAATAGTCTGTGCCATAAATTATCTTGTGAAAACTTGTCCATTAAAAGATAGTGATGTAGTGTAAAAACAAACCAGAAAAATAGTTATTTTCAATAGTTCTGTTTTTGTTGTTATTCAAATGTGTAATCCTAAATAGTTACATAGACAATAGGCATACATAATGTAATCTAAATACCATATTTAAATCCCTTTTAATTTTTAGTATCTTTATAATAACGAAGATTTGTATAGATTTGTACGTGGAAGATTATCCATGTAAGACAATGGAGTCTCCAAATACAATGTCTGTGTGTATGAGAGTTCTTGTAAAGGTATGAAAATTTCACAGTTTGCAGAGGTGTTGTTTTGTTTGACTGATCTCTAGAACATGTAATGTTACTTATACAACTGTTTGTAAAGTACATATGTGTTTGATATTTTTCAAATATCAATATAATTCTGATAAATTCTTTATAATATGTTATATTTCTTTGTATTATTTTGTAAAATACAAATGTTAGACAAAGCAGTTGATTTTACCAGAATGTGTAGATTTATTAACGCTTAATGTACGCCTTTTAACGCTTAGTGTGTCACATTCCTTGGCTGTGAAACAGTCACGCAAAGTTTAGTCCCCTGCCAAGTGACCACGAGATATGCCTCTTTTAAACATGTGTTTTGATATTCCAATTTTAGACAGAAACCATTCTTTAAATGACAATTTTTAAAATATATTTTACAAAAAAGGTTGTCTATAAATAAATGTAACCTCTTTTGATGCTAAGTGTTTCATGAAACGTTCAGGACCTGTAATTTTGTGAAGTATTTTCAGTAATNACCATTTTCAAATTATTTTTGAAATCTATTTAAATATTATCAAATATTAATTTGTATTCAACAGCCTTTAATTTAGTTCACTTTATATAGCTCAAGGATTGTATTTATTATTTTAAGTGTAAACAGGTTATAGGAAAAAAACACTAAATGAACTCAAAATTAAAAATAACAACAGTATGCTTCATACTGCCGTTAGTTCTTCCAGCCCTCTTCCTTTTTCCCATATTTTCTGTAAATTTCCAGGTATGTAGAGAATGTCAGCGGGGCACATGCACTCGGAAACCGAGCGAGTGTCGCTTTGCACACCCGCTCGACAATGTTACAGTGGACACTGAGGAAAACTGTGTCACTGTCTGTATGGATTACATAAAAGGGAAATGTACACGGGACTCGTGCCGCTATTTTCACCCTCCTCTTCATCTTCAAGCGCAAATCAAGGCCTGTCAGCAACGAGCTAATGCCGCCGCAGCTGCTCAGGCTCACGCCTTGGTATGGTAACCCCACCACGCTCTCATCTCCATCCCTCATGCCACCTCCATCTTCAATGCCCCATCCATCCTTTTCATCTTTACTTACCCCACCAACCCAAATAATCCATGCTTACCCCACAAACCCCATTCATCTTCAATAACCCCACCCATTCATCCTTATCCACTCACTTCATCTAGTACTAACCTGAAAATTCATGCTCTTTCGTTCTGCAGGCTTAAAACATGCAATGTACCTTGAATTAGTTGCTGCTGTACTTTATGAATTTTTTGAAAACCATACCTTTTGTAAAATACTGGCAATTTGTTCAGCTATGCTTTGGGATTATAGTATTTCTTTCATTGTAAAAAAAATGCAGCACATTTTGGAATAGATAAGGAGAATAATTNCCTGAGAATTCATGCTCTTTCGTTCTGCAGGCTTTATACATGCAATGTGCCTTGAATTAGTTGCTGCTGTACTTTATGATTTTTTTTGAAAACCATACCTTTTGTTAAATACTGGCAATTGTTCAGATATGCTTTGGGATTATAGTATTTCTTTCATTGTAAAAAAATGCAGCTCATTTTGGAATAGATAAGGAGAATAATTGAAAGTGGATATGTATATTTAAGCAACCTTTACGGTCAAGTAAGGCTCAACTTTGCATGCACAAAGTCTACATAATCCTATGATTTGCAGGCGTAATATTTATTTTGTATAAAAAATTCACACTTACAAGTAAACATTCTAAAAATTATATTTGTTTTCAATGAGCATTTTATGCCTGCAATGTTTCCGCCATTAAACATATTAGAGCTTTATAGTATTCAAACACTGTCTTGTACCATACTAAATGCTAACCAGGCTATGAGGATTAACGCGTCGAATAAAGCCGTTTGCATCTCAAATATAACGAATCAAAGCAGTTACATGTTGATGCTTAAGAACATTTGTTTTATTGTTTGATTGATACATGAAAGTTCAAAATCGAACATTCAGAATGAATTCACAAACCTGCAATTAGTAACACAAAGTTGTTGATTTTATTGCATTTCAGTAGTGTCCCATGAATGCATTATGGGATTTATGGGATATAAATGTGGTCTATTTATTATATGTACATAAAATAAAAAGTGAAAAAGACATACTTATTACACATATAATGGATTCTTAGGGTTCTTTTAGTTTGTGTGGTTTTGGGGCTTTGTGGAAAACATGCTAATTTTAGCTGGTGTCGCGCTATTTAATTGAAACCAAAATAGTTTTTAGAAGGTA
>VMBQ01013187.1:0-17132 GCA_007657795.1 Dreissena rostriformis
CCATCTGTTAATAACGGAGTTATGGCCCTTTGTATCGGAGTATGTTCATCCGACCGATTTGCACCCAACCTTAAACAAAATATATATGTTGCGGGGGATATCAATTCTACGAATTTGCTCGTTAAAAAAATATGTGTACTGGAAAATTGAAAACTGTATATAGTATGATCTTTCGTCGTATTTCAAAACGACTTATTGCCTAACACATGTAGAAAAAACGGGAATGTACCTTAAACTAATGTTAAACCATACATGACAAATCGCATCACTGTCCTGATGCGCAACAAATAACATATTTGAATACAAATTCAATGATTAAACAATTGGACCATACAACGCCAAGCACAAAGGAGCATTATAGTAGCATACCTTCGATGTTGTCAGCCTTTTGCAATATATTATTTAAGCTTATTGTCAATGGGTACATATTTCATGCTTTGTTGTATGGCTTCTTAGTATGACATAGACCTTAAGGGTAGCTTTAAGGTAAGTGAATAATTCAATGTATAGTAATGTTATAGATCGGAAACACACATATATGTTATTCAAACATACATTGTTTGGTGCACCGATACAACTATTCCTGTACACGTATCCATAATTGCCTTCGTGAATGCATAAATAAACGTGGCTCAATCCGTTACTTTTTTCGCATGGTTGCAATAACACATGTACATGTCAAGACCTACAGATTTCTATTATAATGGCCAACTGTCCAATATACATAAATGGCAGTTTTAAGTTAATTATATTAAGGGAATAATGACCTCATTTATCACGTCATTTACAAACACATTTTGAGACGTAATGACCACCATATAACGTTCAAGCTTTTCTCGCGTATTATTTAAAGTTGAAGGTGTGTGATCGAATTTCTATTTCACTCGTCGCTATAGAAAATGTATATTTGCACTTGTTGCTCAGCAACTCGTGAAATTTTATTATCCCCACGCTTTAAAAGCGTGGGGATATTGTATTGATCTCCGCTGTCTGTCCGTGCCGACTTTTTTTTTATCCCCACGCTTTAAAAGCGCCACGCTTTAAAAGCGTGGGGATATTGTATTGATCTCCGCTGTCTGTCCGTGCCCAAATTTTTGCTGTCTGTCCGTCCTGTGCTCTATCTCATTACACTATTAGCACTAGAACCTTGAAACTGACACACATGGTAGCTATGAGCAACAGTGCGGCGGTGCACTATTTGGAATTTTGATCTGACCCTTGGGTCAAAAGTTATGAGGGCGGGGCAGTTTTCCTTATATGGCTTTAGTAAAACCTGGCCACTATCTCCTCCTACACTATCAGCACTAGAACCTTGAAACTTACACACATGGTAGCTATGAGCATATGTGCGACAGTGCACTATTTGGAATTTGGTCCACGAGTACTACTTCCCCGTACCCCCATTTTTTGTTCGTACCCAATTTTTTTCGTACCCAATTTTTTTTCGTACCCAATTTTTTTTTCATACACAATTTTTTTTCGTACCCAATTTATTTTTCGTACCCAATTTTTTTTCGTACCCAATTTTTTCGTACCCAAATTTGTTTTCCTACCCAACTTTTTTTTCGTACCAAAACTTTTTTTCGTACCCAATTTTTTTTGTCCTACCCAAATTTTTGTCGTACCCCAATTTATTTTCTTACCCAAATTTGTTTTCTACCCAAATTTGTTTTCGTACCCAAATGTTTTTTTTTGGCATAACTTCTTCATTTATTCACCAATTGAATTCAAATTAATACTGAACATCTCTTATGACAACACGGTCTCTCTCGACCATCCATGTCCGTATTACCCACCCCGGGTCCCCACCAACATAGGCCTTGCCCACCCAAAATTGCCTTTTAATATAACATCTATGCGGCATGGGGATACGCGTCGGCATCTGCCGGGCCATTTCTTGTTATATTGTCACGTAATAAGATTATTATAAAGTTAAGGTATAAAATTGTAATTATTTAGTTATATACAATATCGTATTTAAGAAAAATGTTAAGCAGCAAAACTTAAACGCTAATTTTGTAAATTGTTATTTAAAAACCTATTTGTAGAATGACGCAAATCGACCTACATAAAATAATGAGTAACACAAAAGGTCCCCGAGATGGGAAAATATAATATCAATTAGTGATATAAACTCAGTAGATTTTGTTAGCCGCCAGCATAGTCATGATATAAGCAAGTCAAAATGAACGATCTTAATAGCTAGTTTCACCGGTGTAGACCGAGTTGTTGACATGTTTGTATGATATGGTTACACTATACTATGAAGTTGTTTCCTGTTGTATTTCCGCATGAGCGGGTATAAAACCAGTAGCTAAAAACGTAGAAAGGGGACTAGGATAGACATTTAGACTAAGAGTATCTTTGCTTGTTGTATTAATTGAAATTAGAACTTGATTTGATATGGGACCGCTCAGGTCGTTTTATTGAAGTTCTCGAGATGTTATTGAGTAAGCATATCTTACGGATGGATTTGGATGGATTTTGTAAATGTCTTGGAAACTATATGGACTTCGCAATTTTGGACTTGAACATATTGTATTAACACTGAATAAAGAACGCAGAACGAGTAATTGAGTTATTTGTGTTTGCGTTATTACGTTACAATATTTGGTATTACCACTTGTAAAATAAAATTCGATCATTCCTGAAGAAATAAGCACTTTGATTAATGTACGGATTTAAATTGTGTTTGATTTTCTAACAACTTGGTGCCTTGCGGAGAACACATTGTTTCTGCGTTAGGATATCTCGCCCCCTTCTTCTTGTGGAGCACCCAATTGTACAAGAATGCGCGGCACGCGAGACGTAACAGCGAGACGAAGCAGGTAACATGGTATTCTACTGTGCTGCAGCAACAGCATGGGAATCAGTCGAAACCACGTACTTGAAGTTCATGCACTACTTTAATGAAATAATAAGTCCATGCTCATTGTTTACCTTAGTATTATCTAATTTTGTTAAACAATATTTTTATCAAGATTACTTCACATGTTTAAACGAGCGTTTCCGCTGAAGACGTAATTACTTACTTGCCTGCTTTATTGTCGAAGCTCTGTTTAGAACGTATTTTATGTTTTCATTATTGTTTGTATAGGCAAAAAGATCATATCATTATATTTCTATGTTCGCTCGTTTTTTTCTCAATGCACTTTACAGCTTGGTTGTTTTTTGTTCCTGTTGTAAGTGCATTTTGCTTTGTTTCACTTGTCAACACATTGATATTAAAATGTCAAACAATCAAAACATAATGTGGTTTGTTCACCTGTAAAAAAATAGATACCTGGACAACTATTATTCCACGAAAACTGAATAGAAGCGTTATCGACGGAATTAAAGGCAAGAGCCACGACCTGACCGAATAAAAAAAAACAAACGACTATCGACTTCATTCAACAGTATTCTAGCAGTGGTTGGTACACGTACTTTTCACCTAGGCGACCAGGTTCAATTTCCGTTTCCGGCAGAATGTGGGTTTGGTTGGTGATCACCATATCGGATAGGTGGGGTTTACTCCGGGTTCTCCGGCTTCCCTCTACATCACATTTAAAAACTTTCAGTAAAACATAAATAGCTGAAAATTGCAGCTTTAATTCGAAATTCTTCCAAACTTTCGTGAGTCTTGTAAGTTCATTCGGTAGGAGTGGTAGGACTCCGGATTTACACATACGGCAACCTCATAAACTTCGAAAGACCGAGAGTAAGAATAGATACGATTTACCGCGTTTTTGAAACGATGAAAACGGTCTGATACATTGAACTCTATTACCAGTTGAGCGTAGTTGTTCATGTTACGTTTACATTGTTTAACCTTCATATTACCGTCCACGATCATCAGATTGACATTATTGACTTCAAGATCTGAAAATACCTGATAAGTGATAAGGTCTGATTTCAATCATGAGGCCAAGCTTAAAACGGCTTAGATTACAATCGTGGTGAAAGTGGGAACCAAGTTATTACAAGGTACGGTATAGCACGATTAGATAAGAATTGTCCTGATTTGTTACGATTGCAGTTGCTACTGTGATCTCGATGTACAAATATCGCAGCTTAATGTAAAAAAAATGTGGAGCGTTCAAACATGGTCTCAGGTTAACATGACATCAACGACTAAAACTTGAATTTGATTAGATATGATAACATTATCACATGTTCATCACGATCTCAGTAATGACGCGAATATTGTTATAGAGAGAACCTAGCATTACTAAAACACTTGAATGTTCGTGATTAACGAACATTTTCAGATATATAATCATAAACACGAGATGTTACTTCAATTTAATTACTTTATTTGCATTTTAATGTAGGGTCACATACTAACAAACATAATACACATTTGTTATTTTAAACTAGAACAACTTTCGCATAAGAAAGAGATTTTGAATGTATAGCTAGGTAAAGCACGTTATTTTATCAGATATTTTAATAATACTCATTATTTTTTTACTGCATACGTAATTTATTTCATTAGATAATCTTTACTATAAGTCAATATGGCAATATTGTTTATCTCAAAATGACGAACAAACATCAGGACTTGTTCCTTAATACATAATTGTATACTGAATACAACATATCATGCTTTTCCCTTACAGATAGACGCCGAGCTCAAGTGCGGGTGCGGTGCAAATAATACCATAAGATTATGTGAGTGTATGTAGGAGAGGGGGGGGGGGCTTTTCATTACCAATCCGTGTCGTCTACACCAAAACGTGCGTTCATCTTATGGTATTGCACTTTTTACTAGCCGATTTTTAATTCATTGTACGTATTTTCTTTTCTGTACTAGAGTCTTTCTAAGCTTTCGGCATTTTGAGTTCAACAGAGAGAAAGAGTTCGACCTAGGGGAATTTGGTCAGTCAAGATACTGATCTTTAGAGTTTAAACAAACTTAGCCGATAGCTGTGAAATTAACCTCTAGATATGTGTACGATTTAACAAAAATAGCCTCTCTACGTGGAAAGTAACTAGAACATAAACTAAATTTAACATACGTGATAACGCAAGATACGCCTCAAATAGAGATAGCAACGACTTTATAGGCATTTAAAAAAACTCGGTAACTTCCCAACCCCAATCACGGTTGATGTCCCCTATTCACTTCCGGGGACTTTTACTGATTGTAAAGCGTTTTTATATATAATGCTCACCAAATGTATACTACTAAATATTTGAGCTAGCTTAACATTTGTATGATTTCGAATAGTTAAATGTATTTATAACGTAAAATCAAACTTCTTAAAGCTGTTTGACTACACATTTCATTTGTTTTTGTCTAAAATTACTTTATATTATCTATAAGCCTTGCTTTACCTCGTGATCTTCACTTATTGATTTGGAATATAAAAATCTTGTCAGTGTAATATAATAAAACTTGTATTGTATCATCACGTAAAATGCTACTTTATGAATTAATAACGTCACTGTGTCTGATACGCAAATGTTTCTGACATATAATTAATTATCTGGTGTAAAACCTGTGTTACCTGATATATATATAAACGGTACTACCGATACTTGCGGCGTCTTTTATCTTTTCATAGCCCTTTTAACAATTTCACGTACGACTTAAGAGACTTGTTCACAGTTTATCAAAATGAGAATTTTTCAACTTTTGTCACAGATTTAAGAAATAAATTAACAGTGTACATCAGTGTGCGAAATAACACTAATGCCGCAATTTTATACTGAAAATACACTTTCGTTTACGAAACATCATCGTAAGAAATTGATAAAATTCTAAAGCGTCTCAGACGCGAAACGATCTAAAAAATTCTTTTTGTGTTAGCGTTATATTTTGTAACAACACGTCGATAGTTATACAAAGTATTAAATAAAAGGCAACCCATGTGAAGACGGATGGTCAGGTCCGCACATAATGTAGTCGTACAGACTTAACGANTAAAAACGTAGAAAGGGGACTAGGATAGACATTTAGACTAAGAGTATCTTTGCTTGTTGTATTAATTGAAATTAGAACTTGATTTGATATGGGACCGCTCAGGTCGTTTTATTGAAGTTCTCGAGATGTTATTGAGTAAGCATATCTTACGGATGGATTTGGATGGATTTTGTAAATGTCTTGGAAACTATATGGACTTCGCAATTTTGGACTTGAACATATTGTATTAACACTGAATAAAGAACGCAGAACGAGTAATTGAGTTATTTGTGTTTGCGTTATTACGTTACAATATTTGGTATTACCACTTGTAAAATAAAATTCGATCATTCCTGAAGAAATAAGCACTTTGATTAATGTACGGATTTAAATTGTGTTTGATTTTCTAACAACTTGGTGCCTTGCGGAGAACACATTGTTTCTGCGTTAGGATATCTCGCCCCCTTCTTCTTGTGGAGCACCCAATTGTACAAGAATGCGCGGCACGCGAGACGTAACAGCGAGACGAAGCAGGTAACATGGTATTCTACTGTGCTGCAGCAACAGCATGGGAATCAGTCGAAACCACGTACTTGAAGTTCATGCACTACTTTAATGAAATAATAAGTCCATGCTCATTGTTTACCTTAGTATTATCTAATTTTGTTAAACAATATTTTTATCAAGATTACTTCACATGTTTAAACGAGCGTTTCCGCTGAAGACGTAATTACTTACTTGCCTGCTTTATTGTCGAAGCTCTGTTTAGAACGTATTTTATGTTTTCATTATTGTTTGTATAGGCAAAAAGATCATATCATTATATTTCTATGTTCGCTCGTTTTTTTCTCAATGCACTTTACAGCTTGGTTGTTTTTTGTTCCTGTTGTAAGTGCATTTTGCTTTGTTTCACTTGTCAACACATTGATATTAAAATGTCAAACAATCAAAACATAATGTGGTTTGTTCACCTGTAAAAAAATAGATACCTGGACAACTATTATTCCACGAAAACTGAATAGAAGCGTTATCGACGGAATTAAAGGCAAGAGCCACGACCTGACCGAATAAAAAAAAACAAACGACTATCGACTTCATTCAACAGTATTCTAGCAGTGGTTGGTACACGTACTTTTCACCTAGGCGACCAGGTTCAATTTCCGTTTCCGGCAGAATGTGGGTTTGGTTGGTGATCACCATATCGGATAGGTGGGGTTTACTCCGGGTTCTCCGGCTTCCCTCTACATCACATTTAAAAACTTTCAGTAAAACATAAATAGCTGAAAATTGCAGCTTTAATTCGAAATTCTTCCAAACTTTCGTGAGTCTTGTAAGTTCATTCGGTAGGAGTGGTAGGACTCCGGATTTACACATACGGCAACCTCATAAACTTCGAAAGACCGAGAGTAAGAATAGATACGATTTACCGCGTTTTTGAAACGATGAAAACGGTCTGATACATTGAACTCTATTACCAGTTGAGCGTAGTTGTTCATGTTACGTTTACATTGTTTAACCTTCATATTACCGTCCACGATCATCAGATTGACATTATTGACTTCAAGATCTGAAAATACCTGATAAGTGATAAGGTCTGATTTCAATCATGAGGCCAAGCTTAAAACGGCTTAGATTACAATCGTGGTGAAAGTGGGAACCAAGTTATTACAAGGTACGGTATAGCACGATTAGATAAGAATTGTCCTGATTTGTTACGATTGCAGTTGCTACTGTGATCTCGATGTACAAATATCGCAGCTTAATGTAAAAAAAATGTGGAGCGTTCAAACATGGTCTCAGGTTAACATGACATCAACGACTAAAACTTGAATTTGATTAGATATGATAACATTATCACATGTTCATCACGATCTCAGTAATGACGCGAATATTGTTATAGAGAGAACCTAGCATTACTAAAACACTTGAATGTTCGTGATTAACGAACATTTTCAGATATATAATCATAAACACGAGATGTTACTTCAATTTAATTACTTTATTTGCATTTTAATGTAGGGTCACATACTAACAAACATAATACACATTTGTTATTTTAAACTAGAACAACTTTCGCATAAGAAAGAGATTTTGAATGTATAGCTAGGTAAAGCACGTTATTTTATCAGATATTTTAATAATACTCATTATTTTTTTACTGCATACGTAATTTATTTCATTAGATAATCTTTACTATAAGTCAATATGGCAATATTGTTTATCTCAAAATGACGAACAAACATCAGGACTTGTTCCTTAATACATAATTGTATACTGAATACAACATATCATGCTTTTCCCTTACAGATAGACGCCGAGCTCAAGTGCGGGTGCGGTGCAAATAATACCATAAGATTATGTGAGTGTATGTAGGAGAGGGGGGGGGGGCTTTTCATTACCAATCCGTGTCGTCTACACCAAAACGTGCGTTCATCTTATGGTATTGCACTTTTTACTAGCCGATTTTTAATTCATTGTACGTATTTTCTTTTCTGTACTAGAGTCTTTCTAAGCTTTCGGCATTTTGAGTTCAACAGAGAGAAAGAGTTCGACCTAGGGGAATTTGGTCAGTCAAGATACTGATCTTTAGAGTTTAAACAAACTTAGCCGATAGCTGTGAAATTAACCTCTAGATATGTGTACGATTTAACAAAAATAGCCTCTCTACGTGGAAAGTAACTAGAACATAAACTAAATTTAACATACGTGATAACGCAAGATACGCCTCAAATAGAGATAGCAACGACTTTATAGGCATTTAAAAAAACTCGGTAACTTCCCAACCCCAATCACGGTTGATGTCCCCTATTCACTTCCGGGGACTTTTACTGATTGTAAAGCGTTTTTATATATAATGCTCACCAAATGTATACTACTAAATATTTGAGCTAGCTTAACATTTGTATGATTTCGAATAGTTAAATGTATTTATAACGTAAAATCAAACTTCTTAAAGCTGTTTGACTACACATTTCATTTGTTTTTGTCTAAAATTACTTTATATTATCTATAAGCCTTGCTTTACCTCGTGATCTTCACTTATTGATTTGGAATATAAAAATCTTGTCAGTGTAATATAATAAAACTTGTATTGTATCATCACGTAAAATGCTACTTTATGAATTAATAACGTCACTGTGTCTGATACGCAAATGTTTCTGACATATAATTAATTATCTGGTGTAAAACCTGTGTTACCTGATATATATATAAACGGTACTACCGATACTTGCGGCGTCTTTTATCTTTTCATAGCCCTTTTAACAATTTCACGTACGACTTAAGAGACTTGTTCACAGTTTATCAAAATGAGAATTTTTCAACTTTTGTCACAGATTTAAGAAATAAATTAACAGTGTACATCAGTGTGCGAAATAACACTAATGCCGCAATTTTATACTGAAAATACACTTTCGTTTACGAAACATCATCGTAAGAAATTGATAAAATTCTAAAGCGTCTCAGACGCGAAACGATCTAAAAAATTCTTTTTGTGTTAGCGTTATATTTTGTAACAACACGTCGATAGTTATACAAAGTATTAAATAAAAGGCAACCCATGTGAAGACGGATGGTCAGGTCCGCACATAATGTAGTCGTACAGACTCAACGACAACCCGAACATAAACTCTACATTACACACATACACGTGAAGACGGATGGCTGAGTGGTTTCGGCGCTTGGCTTTTGCTCCATGGGTCAGTGGTTCGAGCCCTGGTGAGGTTAACTGGTTTTCTCTTGTTTTTTCTTTTTTTTTTTACTTTTTTTCATATTTTTTTTAATATTTTAGTTCATTAGTTCTGATATTTGATATCTGTTTATATTTATCAATTTAAAGCATTACATGACAAACTTCAAAGCATTCCAAAATATGTGAACAAGCAGTGCCGTAGCCAGACCCAAATTAAAGCCGAGGCAGTATCTTAGGTCCTTCTAGGGGGGTCCGGGGGCATGCCCCCCTCCCCCGTAATTTTTTTTTATACCTAGAACGTCTCTGGTGCGTTTAAAAGGCCATTTAAACTACATTTTATACCTAAATTATCGGAATCGTGGACGCTACATATTACCGTTCGGTATCAATAAAGTTCATTGTCAATTTTATATTCTGGTACCATAAACGGTGTTTGAAGTGGCAATGATGTAACAAACTTTACTACAGATAAAATAGTCATATACTTCATTTGAAGTCAGATAGAAGAAAGAAAAAATTGAGACGCAGCTCTCTCATACAAGCCATAGTATGTATATGGATAATAGAATGTTCTTNTCTCAACATTGCTCTGCAAATTTTAGCCGAGGCAACTGCCTCGGTGTGCCTCAGCGTGGCTACGGCGCTGACAAGTCCCTTTATGAAAAGGCTTAATTCGTTTATCAGTTTAAAATTATCATAAATGAACATTTTTTTCATGTTTATATAAACCGTTTTGTTACTTAAAGTAAGATTCAATGTGTAGTCAAATTCTTGAAATGTATAGCTTAAGCTATGCAACGGTCGCCGGACGTTGATTATGAAATAAAGTTAATGACGTGTTCGCAATGAAGGGAGGTAATTTCCGAGGAAGGTAAACTAGTGTTTCGGAAAAGCCTTTTGTATTAACAAAGATCGTCATTGAACTTATGTTCGTCTTAACATGTACATATTCTATTACGTTTAAAAAATCTATGTCCAGGAATTAAAAGCTATATTTTATAATCTGACCTTTTGTCGAATTAAAACAAATACCACTGTATATATTTAAACAGTGTTCTATTAATCTCATGCTTATGTTATTCGATACGTTATTCTATGTATTTAATGTTAATTAACTTTACAGGACAACGCTTCCCGCCGTGTTTTAGTCCTCATTTTAAAAGCATCGCCTACCTATCGTGCTTTGCTCAAAGTCACACAGATCTTTTTTTACCACCGTGTTTGTCTTCATCTTGAAATTACCGCTATCGTATCGTGCTCTGCACAAAGTCCACAGGTTTTTATTGATAAATATTAACACAATAGTCAAAATCGGCATTTTGTTTATGGCAGTGCTTATTGCTAATCAGCGATGTTTAAAATACACTGATAAGCTTAACTCAATTACATTTTCAGGGACCAGTCTTTAATTACTAAATCTAAATCCATAAAAAAATGCAAATTGAATGACTTCTTCTGTACTTAATGTATGCAAATACAAATTATGTAGAATATAATATATTACAATGTATGAATGGTTAAATTATCAACATCGATAATTTAACTGTGCACAATTGCGGGACAATGATGTTTTGATTTTATTGTTTGTTTTATGTTGTATTGTGCTCAGTTCTGTTTGAAAATGCGCAATTATTTTCGATAAAAGTTTGCAATTTGTAGGTACCAGTTGGTTCACATATAATTATATATGTTATCCGATATCGTATATGCATGATACACGCTATTATATATTTTCAATACAATATTAAAGTGCTAATAGCGGAAAACACGCAAACACAATCGCGGCTAATAACGCGACTGCAGCTTAGCTAAACTCATAACGCTGGCACGGTATTTTCGGACAATGTGTGTTAACGCTTACAAACTCCTAAAGATCTCAATA
Source organism: Dreissena rostriformis (assembly GCA_007657795.1). NCBI lineage: Eukaryota > Metazoa > Mollusca > Bivalvia > Myida > Dreissenidae > Dreissena > Dreissena rostriformis. The sequence continues at coordinate 11,461 of VMBQ01013187.1, forward strand.
ACCCCGATACTCTGGTGGCTATAACAATTAACAACAATATTGCATGATGAAAATGCCACAATGCCTTACAACGATGTGTTATTTATAATCTTTGTAGGTATTCTCCTCATATGAACTTATGTGAAAAATGTCAAACTGCAACGGCTGTTTCTAATTTTCCTGAACTATTAAACACTTTTTAAATAATAGTAGACGACGCAAAAAAAGTTCTGTATAATTGTTTCGAAATCTTATGAGTTATTTATCACGAAAAGATGTAACATTTTTTCAATATAACCCTTTAAGACATATAATCTCTGATCCACTGCCGATCATTGAACGATTTTGTTTTCATGAACATGAAGGAAACTACTTTATCCTGCAGATTACTAGTCAGTTTGACGATGTATTTAGACACATGGTAAATCTGGATATATGGCATCAGCAGGGTTCCAATAAAATAATTGTATAATGCCAAATATTTGTAGGATGGAGTTCTAATAAAGAGTGATTCAACATGGCCTTCAAATAAAAAGCCATGTCGTCAACACACACACCATCATTTATTTTTATCTTACGGTATGGCATGCGTAATTAAAAAAATAAAATCTTCTAAATAATGCTTTGATGTGCTATCGGCATTTTGTATTTAGCATAGAGGAATGTTTTTGCGCTGTTGGAATATGATTAGTATACATTCAGAGACCAAGAGTACGTTAGCAAACTGGACCGATATAGTTCATACATAATTTCATTATCAATACATAGAATTCATCAATCTCTTTTTATCTTGTTCAAATCGGTGTTTCATGGTAACATATTTAGAACGCGACCCCAAATCGACCATATTTGATAATGCAAGGTACGTAGTTTTTATCAAAATACGAGATAAAACAAGCTAGCTCATCGGTTAATATTATATCGACGTTGAACTTTGATAGTAAGTTTAACTTCTACATTAACAAAATTGAAATAATCATTGTACATGAACCGTTTAACGGACATTTTCATCGTGTAATATTAATGTTTATTGTTATAGTCACCAGAGTACAAGGGAGTTTGTAAACGTTCACACAAATTGTCCGAAAATACCATGACAGCGTTATGCGATTGGCTGAGCTGCAATTGCGTTATAAGCCGCGATGTTGTTTCATTGTTTTCTACGATTTTTTACATTGAAATATATTGTAGCGTGTATAATGCATAGAGGAAATCGATAACAAATAACATGATATGTGAACCCATTGAAACCGAAAAATTGCAAACTTTCACCGACACTAATTGGACACAAGCCGTACTGAACACAATCTAACATAAAAACAATTATATGATAAAAATCGTTGTCTAGCAATTGTCCACATGTAAAGTATCTATGCTTTCATTAAACGAACAATTTACTAGTATGCAATTTTGTATATAGGACAGCCAGTTTTTGTTATACGTAAACCCATGCATTTTATAGATCTGTCCTCTGATAATAACTCCACCAGGGACGGTCCCGAGCCCGCGCTGAAAAATGAGGAGTTCGGGCGTAGGGCTAGCTTCCAAACCGTGTCAAAGCCTTAATGCTACAGAAACGCCAAAGGCATCACAACAGAACACACGGACCTAAGAGAAGATTGCCCTCCATCTGAAGGGAGTATGACGCCGGGCGGTGAAAGCCAGAGTAAACTGGAAGCCATCAGGCCGAAGACCACCATCCATACCAGAACAACAGACACCATCGGTATATTGAATGTCCGAACCATGTACGAGACCGGAAAGACAGCACAAGTGGCAACGATGAGAGAGCTTAAGCTCACGATCGTAGGAATCAGTGAATCAATATGGACTGGTTCTGGGCAGAAGCGACTGACTTCCGATGAGTAACTGCTGTTTTCAGGCCATGAGCTGGAGGATGCAGCACACACCCAGGGAGTAGACCTGATACTTTCCAAGTTGGCACAGAGAGCGTTCATCGGGTGGGGGGGGGGCACACGGACTACGGATCATGGCAGCGTTTTGTTTTCATGCAAAGAAAGGAGAGGATCAACGTGGACATAATCCAGTGCTACGCCCCGAGAATCGTCCAGCAATTTGGATTGGAATAAAGTTTATATTCATTTTTTATTGGCTGACTTTATTATTAATATAAAATGAAAATATTCCTAAGATACGACTGTTTCAGTATTCGTTTACAACTTTAATGGACATCCTTGTCCCCACGAACACAGTCTGATACTTTTTTGCAAAACAATTGTTCGGAATACATTTCACTTGCGGTCTCCTCAATTCAATCATTGACCGGTCGCCCTTTGCACATATGCTTATATAGCATGTAACGTACATTTGCTTGAATAAGGCTTTGTGATATGTTGATGAACGCCTGTTTGGTCTGAAGGCCTTACTGCAAATTAATATCGCGTCCGAAATTATTGTGGTTTGTGCCATGCGTACCTAATACGAAAAGGGTACCAGGCTAGTTTTCGACTTGCGTCAGATAAGCAAGCCACTTTCCACTTAAGAATCTAGACAGGGTTGGGCTAAATACATTGTCACAGAGATGTTCATTTAATTCAATGTATTTTACGATTGATGAGTTATGGTGTGTTAAGACATTTACATAAACGTTTGGACGTTTTTGCAAATTGCAAATTGTTTTTGCAACAGTTTTAAGTTCATTAAACTGAATCTCAGCTATACATTACGTTTAATCAACATATATAGTACATATACAACATGATGTTATAGCCGCCGTGTAATGCTTGATGTACATTCTCCAAATAGATATATAGACGAGGTAAAAAACCTGAAATATAAAAGAATGGATCGCCTCTTTGTTCACCAACTTTAAATGTGTTAGATTTGTAATATTGCGTAGCAGCTATAGCCTCTTTTAAGTCTTTTAATTGACCATTGAACTGCGTTTTGTTGACATCGGTTTAAATATGATAGAAAAGCAGTGACCTCACCGTCACTTATTTATTGAATAACCTTTCTGATAACTTTTCGGTGGCAATAATGAAAAGAATGTTTTGTTCTGCAAGATTAGAAAAAAGTAAAACGCAACGGTTTAAACGTCACAATTATTATTTATCGTTATTTTGAAAAACACTGTTAAAGTAAATTCATACAATGAGCAGACATTTCGTACAGTAATCTCTCTAACATATCAATCCATGTAGACCGCCGAAATCAGTGCGTCGCAAAATAGTACGCAACTAATAATAATAAAGATTATTTAACAGCTTTGTGTTCAATACTGTATATTTATAAATCAACAACTTGCATGCTCACATTGAACTACTCGCCTTTGGGCATGTCAAATTCGTTATATCATCTGTATACTCGTCAAAATATAACACCGTATTGTACACTACGCTGTTTAATAAAAAAAAATGTTGTACTGATTTCAATTGATGATCCATAAATGAGCATATTTTAAAAACATTTTTCTTCGTCAGGACTTCACAGGACTTGTTTGAATATAATGTATTTTTGCCAAACTGCGATCCAGTCCCTTTGAGATACAGAAAATCTACGCTCAACTTGCGAAACGCTAATATTAAACGTAAATGGCAGGTAAACAATGATCTGAAGTAGAGATAGAATGAATAACTGATTGCATGTATACACGTATCATTGGTTTCATTCGTAAATGTTAAGTATACAAGGATGAATTGTTGCATTCACGAATGCATGTGTACACGTATGATAGTTGCAACCATGATTGCTTATATTCTTGTAGCACAAATTGCATTAATTATTGCATGCAATCCCTGTGATTGTTTGTTTTCACGAATGAAAACATGACTGCATGGATTCACGTATTATTGGTTGCATTCATGGTTCTGAGATTTGACACTTTATGACAATGCATTTATGCAATATGTTTTCATTGTTCATGTGCTATAAACACACGAAACTTGTTTAACTAGATTATATGGCAACACTAAACAACAACAACAACAACAACAACAACATCATTTATTAGCTCTTAAGCATAAAATTGCTTTTTAGCCAAATGTATAGTATACACTTGTAAAGACATGGATGATAATATTTGTGAGAATAAGATAACAATTATGAAAACTATGCAATGGAAGAAGTAAACAAATATTTTAATGATTTATAACATAAGATATGTTCCTTTAACATCGATAATGACAGTTGGTAATAAAATAATGAAAATAAACAACGATTTCTCAACCTAATTGTGATCACTTAATGAGCAGGATGATCGTGTACTTTGGTCAGATTGTGTGAATCTGTTGACTTTAATTTAGATGACCACAAATGTACGTTATCAACCATGTTCTCTATTTCAACCGGTGTTGATCAATTATTGGACAAACAGTGTCATGTGACTCAATTATCTCGTTGAAATCGGCGGGATATCATTAATTCAGTTATATTAATTGCATGACTTTCTATATGTGCGGAGACTTTCAACTTGCTGGGTAACACAGCGTTACATGTAAGTACATAATGTGAATTAATTTTCAAATGTTGTTATAAAGTCTACAATTTGAAAACGCTAACGATGTATGACACATGTTGTCATTGTATTTAAACCATCATAAATATTGTAAATGCTTTTGGACTAAATGAATCACTTGTAACAAGTTTAATTCAGACCTATATTGCAAACTTTTAATATAAGCATTCCTGGTAGATTGTATTGTCTTTATGGTGAGAGAAGACATGAAATACCGACCAGTCTCGTACTCAACCATTTTCTAAAGCGTTAGCTATTTTTAGGAGTAGCGAATAGATTATTTTCAGAAAATGAGCGTGATTCGAAACTAGGCCAAAGTGTTTAACTTAGGTTTATCGAAATCATAATAGGAAATGTTCGAGTGTGTTGTATGGTCAACCAACATCCTTCGATAATTTACTTTTCTACAAATGCATTGCGAAAATTCTTGGGCTGGTTCTTTAACAGACTCCTTCAGTTTGAATACAGGTTTGGAACAGTGATCTAGTGGTAGGATGCTGGTCTAGGGATCGGAAAGTTACTGGCTCGAATCCCGCTCAAAGCACTGGATTTCTCTAAGCAAACAATTAATCCCACGCTTGATCCTCTCCACCCAGTTGTATAAATGGGTACATGTGATGGAAATAAGCAAATGTCCCGTGGCTGCATACTGCGCCAAGTGTTAACGGACGACTTATATTCCAGTGATCAGTGGGTTAATGTAAAAGTCGGCTGAAGATGCACACCTCATCATAGCAGACTGTAAACCCGACCTTTTGACCTTTAATCTTTAAAACATGATACTCGGCTTGCGGCGATAATTATCACAAGGCTAGATGACTGGTAGAACGTAGTGGCTTTATAACAAGCGTTTTGCAGTGAAATTATGTGACCTTTGTTTTAAACTTATCTGAACCCATGGTGATATTTTGAAAACAAATCCGTCGTGTGTCGTCCGTCGTCATTATTATCCGTGTGACATTCCCCAAACATCATAAAAGTCGTAAATGCGTGTCATCTAGGTTGTAATAAATAATACAATCAAAACAGAAAAAGACCCATACAATTATTGTTTGGAAAATCTGTATTATTGGTGCTAAAAAGTGTGTTTGTTTTTAGCTTTTACGGCTATAACGAAGGCTTTTAAACAATTTCTACTCAAAAAATACCGAAAGGCGTAATTTTTCTTATGTAGCACGGTCTCCTTCCTACCATTGAGTAATTAAATAGTAATTAA
>VMBQ01013189.1:0-17114 GCA_007657795.1 Dreissena rostriformis
TATGATGCGTTTTTATTCAAATAAGTCTCTGTTAAGCATATCTCGCGCTCATTTCAAGTAATTAAATAAGTCAATTAAAGAGCAATCTTTTATGCTCTTTTATAACTCACCAAACATAGAGGACGGGATGCATGATCTACCTAGCGAGCATATATACCTTAATTCGTTGAATATTATGTATAATCTGTTTATTTATAATGTAGCATTGTTCTGGGAAAACCGGGCTTAATGCATGTGCGTAAAGTGTGCAGTCCGCACAGGCTAATCAGGAACGACATTTTCCGTTTAGATTGGATTGCTTTTAAAAAATACTCCTTTAAAGCGAAAACTTCCATAAAAGCGGAAAGTGTCGTACCAGATTAGCCTGTGTGGACGGGTTAATTTGAGATCATTTATACTTAATTCGTTGAACATTATGTATAATCTGAATATTTATAATAACGCATCGGTTTGGGAAAATCGGGCTCAATGCATGTGCGTAAAGTATTGTCCCAAATTATCCTGTGCAGTCCGACCAGGCTAATCATGGACGACAGTTTCTGCTTAGACTGGATATTCGTTCAGATTTTTAAAAAAGAAAATTCCTAAATAGTTGTGAGTGTCCTCCTTGATTAGCCTGTGCATACGGCACACGCTAATCTTGGACGACACTTTACGCAATTGCATTAAGCCCGTTTTTCTCAGATCGCGGCACATATATTATATCACAGGTGTCTGCACGATGACCGCCTTGATAACGTATGATCGAGATTCAGATAGCGCCGAATATGGCAGCGCCTTTGTGTGGTGTGTCTTCGCCTGCGTATCGGGCTGGGTAGTGGCTGCAGTCTCCACGTTTCTTCTGTGTCAGAACCGACTGTGTCCAAATTTACCCAACTGGTGCTCCAAAGTTCAAGAACATTACGTGCTTTTACGCCAAGACGAAGTCTGACAGGTCATATATATGGATGTTGAAAACGTATTTACCAAGAAAATAAGTGTTGTTATTTGGATTTTTTGTGAATGGATATTTTTTTATTTAATAGACGATTTAAACGCAAATATTAATCTTCCGAAGCTTTCCGGAGATCGTCGATGTACCGTCGACGATTGATTTAACAGTCTAACTAAAAATGAATGTAAGGCACTATAACACGCGTATAGTATTCCAAAATTGTTCATGTTTACTATAGATTTTAACAAGGTGAATACATCAAAAGAAATATAACAGAACCGAGCGCTACTCTTTAGAAGGAAACTCTCGTTTCTTTTCTTTTTATTAGAGTTTTTTTAAACCCCGACAAGAATTCACGGCTTGTGAAATTAGTTACAAGCTGCAATGTTATACTATACCTTTTTTAATTGGAAAAAGAGAACTTTACCATTTAGATTTTATTAATTTTATAATTAACAATGAAAATGAATAATAGGGATACGTGACGCGCAGAAAATCCAAGTACGTAGTGACCATTCACAACCCGTGAATTGCTTCACCCTCTATGTATAAAGCGTTGACGTTAATAAATAAAATCGTTATTTCTCTCTGTCAATGAATATAACATGACTATAAAATTCTGATCATAACATATAATCAGTAAAATTGTTCATAGATATGTCCATATATGTCGATATGTATGTAAATAAGATGCTCTTTACTTTATTGTTAATATTTATTTGAAAGATTAATTTAAGTTTTAACAAAACATTCGGTGCTCTACTTGATTTTGTAACGGTTGGAATGCTGACTACATTTGTATCGATGCATATATCGATATTGTGTTTTTTTTTATTCTGCTTTTGCATTGAACTGTTAAGAACTATATCGCGTGGCTCAACCGGAAATGATCACAAATAATGTTGATATTACTACGCGAGATTCGATTCAGTTAATGTAATCTCGTTCTATATTGATTTTGACAATTAGACGCTACTATTTATATTGGGTCACTGAAGATTGTTTAAAAAATAGTGTCGGATAAACATAATACCATGTTCGACGTGTTAACCTTTCTTCAGTTCGTCGGACAAATTCAAGTACACAATGACACTTACATAGTAATCTTTATATAACATGCCAGCTAATCATGGGTTACGTTAAACAAACACATTATTAAAGCTGGGATCACCACATTAAAACGGGCGGTGCATAGCTTCGGGCCTGAAACCGGTTTGAACGGTAAAAATAAAATTTCTATTTATTTATATGCACTGTATGACGACGAGAGCGTTGTTCTTCTTTACACAAGCATAAGCACACGATGAAAAAGCAGCTCCGATGACAAGAAACAAACCAAGAATTGCAAAAGTTCGGACGGCTACCAACCAACCTAAAATATAATTAAGTTATATTTTTTATAACAGTTGTGACCATATTCAAAACAAAATAAAATCCGTCATATTTGTATCAATAATTGCATTGCGATTGAACATATTGGGTATGGTTACATTAGTTTCGCCCTAAACTTTCAGGGAGGGGCCATATAGGTTTTCCGGCCTTTCATCTTTCAGTTTGTCGGCATTATTCGCGCGTAACTCTTACATTATTTTGCTTGAGGGATTAAACATTAACAACATATTAACCAGCATGTGAACTTGCGCACATTCCTGCGCACCTTTCTAGTTTTAGCTCGGATTAAGAGTCAGAGTTTTGCCCATTTTCTAGCAAAAAACAATACATTTGTAACCATTACACTGAGCGGGGTGTAACGTAAAATAAACTGCAGTTACAGTTATATGAGGAACATATTTACCAGCGTGTTAAATTCAACATCTGGGTATATTTGTTCACTGTTGTTTGCAAATATTAAAGTGCAGGGACCAAAGCGAAAGATAGGGACATCCGTGTCGTTCGGACAAATGTCAATTGTACAACAGGTATTGTAATTATAAAATGCCATTCACTAAGCATATTTATAACATATATTAAAACATATGTTTTAAATTATAAATTATAAGGGAAGATACACTTCTCAGTTTGCAGTATCGGTTATAAAAAAATAAGTGAGATAATTCGATATGTGATAATTCGCTGTTGAATCTATACCAAACACGACATCATTCACTAAACACAGATATAAACTTTAAAATATACTCAGAACGTTCCTGGAAAAGTAGTGAAAGAAATACAATTGTCTTATCCACACTCTTTCCATAGACCATAATGGTAAATGCCTCCGTTATACCAATTGTTCAAGGACAACGCAAGGCTACAACACAGCGTGCTCAAACTGCTGAAGAAGATCGCTCCACAGCACATAACTTGTTTTGAGTCACTCATTTCTACGTTGCTTAGTAAATGTTTTAAATCGTTATGTTTTTATAAAAAACTGTATATGTTTGATCTTCGAACGTTTAAGAGTGAAATTGTTTTTGAATATTGCTGATTATAAACCAGAACGAATTTTATTATACTAGCGTCCGATAGCGAGAGAGTCTAATTGAAACAGATAAACTGTTGTTGTCACGTTAAATACAGATACTTATAATTGATGGGTCTTCCCTTTCCAAATGCCATCCAATGAGTTAATTACAACAGTACTCAAGGACGCAATGGGTATTTAAGCAACAAATAAACGCATTTTGGAACGCCTTGATTAAAACCCCCGGTTTGAAGTTTCAGGACGTTTTCCTTAAAAGAAAAAGATACAACTATTTTACCTGACTTAAATTTCACAATTGTTATAACGAAACATGACATGACCTCATCACAGATAAAAGATGAAGTGGAAATCAGATAAAACTTATAATTAAGGATAACTGCTATTAAGCTGCTGTCACCTGTCTACATATGAGCTAATGATTACACGCATGGGCGTTCGTATAACAAATAACTTATATTGCGCAATCGGGAATAGAGGAGTTACAAAACAAAGCTAGTCGAACAGCATGCCCAGTTATATAGCAGTGAATAAACTTTCACACATGCACTGTTAGTCTTACGTCAACTTCTCCAAATTTAAATGTATATTGGCAGTCATCAATATGACGGACACATGCAGTTTTGTTTAGTGTTTTTTTTTTATTCCGCGCTCGGAATGTCGCCATTTCAATCAAATGTTTTAAATTGATAGAAATGCACAAAGATAACCAAATAAGGTTCGCAAAAAAGATTTACGACTTCACTTCTTTATATTGAACGAAAATATATTATTGTAATATTATGTTTAAATGATAATTTGTATTTACTGGATATCACAATAGTGCCAAAGCGTGGTTTACGTTACGTGTATTGGGGCCGAAGGTTATCAAATATCTAACGTAATCAAGTATATCATGAGAATTTTCCAAGAAAGATAATCGAAACACGTAAATATTATAAACGTTTTATTATTATGTCAATAATCGGTTTTACTTTTTTATGCGTGACGTCTTATGCTTTATGTATGCGAACTTCATCGTACTACTATTTTACAAAGCATACTTTTCACAATATATACTCCTGTAAGTAAGAGTTTAATGCTGCAGGTAAGGAGTTACCCTATCATGTTATATTTTTATCCTATGCGCCGAAGTTTTGTCTCGTTTATTGATAAAAAACAAGAATATAACAGGTATAAACATTCATTGAATAGAACATAAATTGTCCCAGTTTGCTAACGATACTACTATGTTATTAGATGGTACTGAGCAATCCTTAAACGAAACTGGATTGTACAAATATTTGAGGTCTAAGTGTTTATTTTGATAAAACGAATGTTTTATGGATTGGCAATCACAAATATAGTTTCTTTGCCATAAAACAAAAGGGAAATACAAATGGATACAACACAACTTTAAAATGATTGAAATACATTTCCCCGTTGACCTGTCAAAACAATTACGCCAAAAAATTATTAAAATGAAAAATATTCTGATTTTTTTTAACACCAATTGGAAAGATTGTGATTGTGAAAACACTTATTGTGTCAGTATTCAATCAACTGTTCATACCATTGCCCAACCATTCCAATGACATTGTAAATTTACTAAAGTCTTCTATTTTCTGTTTTATTTGGGACGGGCATAGTAAAATAAAGTTTACAACAATAGTAAAGGAAGTAAAGTAAAGCTTTCATTACACATAACAGTACGTAAGTAAACTTTTAAGGTCTGTTGACTTAAAGCGTCTCTTTTCTTGTACTGCTATGTTATGTTATCTCCACTAAAGGTATACTTTTGCTTGAAACATGATCCCACATCATTGAGATTTGACGCGCAAACCAATACACTCAAATGAAGCTTTAATCATTTACTCAACGAACGAACAATACCCAGCCAATAATTACTTGAATTTATAACTCGATTAAAGTATTTCTTTTTAGTATAACGTTTAGTGGCAATATTGTTTTGAACCTTTGTGATCGTAGGAGAATACTATTTTTCGCGTTTCAATCACTTTTGGTTGGATGTGTCCCTGGTGTATATTGCGTTAAAATTATTTTTCGTGTGTTTTACGTTATGTCAATGTCATTAGGTATATGAACTACACGTGTAACGTGGCACGACATCAAAGGCAATATATTTGCAGCGACATGTAACATGAAACCATCCACCAGCCCAACTGAATCAGTATTGTATCAATTACATGTGTTGTGATATCTGTTAAGAAAAGTATTTTATTTGTTTTACAAAAGCGGTAAAGTGTCCATTTTCCAGAGTTGAGTAAAACGAGTAGAGTCTTGATGTTGAGTGTTGTTAAAATAACAAAAATGAATATTTGATACTAAATTTCAAAATTGGCACTATATTTAAAACTAAGAAATTTGAAATATATATTGATGCAAGTCGTTGCTACGCTCGTAAAATATTTATTTATTAACATTCTTTTCTGTTAGAATACACCATTGCTTATATTTGGATTATGATGATTGAGACATATATTGTCCACAGAAAACGGAAAACATGCCGGTATTATTGGAGATGCGCGGTACTGAGCTCATTTTCTAGGACAAAAGAATTACAAAATCTGTGTGTAGCATTCATATANATGGTCTTTTTTTACAAACGAAAGTTCTGTTCTGATTTGCAAGAATTTCTTAGATTGATTATTCAATTTCGTCTATTAAGTTTATTTTACAGTGGGTGTATCGTTATTTACGTTATATGGTGGATGACGGACCCGTTATAACTCAGGAGGAAAGATCGCAGACGTAGTCGTTCAACGTAGCAGAGAAATTTCGGACATTGCGACTAACTAATGGCACCCAATCAACGTTACTGGTATCGATTGCCAGTTTCAAATCTCAACTTAACATGTTAAAACGTAGCTGTGTTCGTTCGTGTTGCGACAAAGGGAAATCGATAAGAGATTATTTGTTTTACTTACGTACAGTAGTGAGGAATCTGGTTAATGCAAGACCTTTGCTATTGTCTAGGTGCCACTAGGAAAGCAATGCGTTCTACGAACATACACTTTGTTGAAATGCAAATGTACACTACGGCTGAATGTATGAAGTGAAATGACCCTATGCGCACATGCATGCAAGTAATGGTAACACAACTAGTTGCATATTTATTTATATAAATGTAAGGCGTCATGTGAATTGGTTCCGACTCCAATTCTTCACAAAACGCTTTAAGAGTAGACACACATTTTAGTCCAGTTTGTAGATGAGTACTATACATCTGCTTTCATTTGCTAAAGAGGTTATACACAGACATTTCAAAAAAAAAAAAAATCAATATTGTAATTATGTTTACCATCCGCCAGTGTGTTATTTGATATAGTGACCGAATGCCTAGATAATACTGCCGCTAACATCAATACACAGTTGAGGAAAATATTGATTTTATTTGGAGTCATAAACATGAAACGGTCAATTCAAAGCATTTGGGTTTTAACTTAGTTGGAATCGTTTACAAATAAGTTATTTGTATGTAATGTATAACTCGTGTGTTATGCTAAACAATGATGCGATACAATTACTTTCTCTATATGAAATATAACACGTATTGTTTGTTTTAAGTAACGTTTTAGTAACAATATTCTACCAAATGTTAATACACTCATGGCAAAAATATCTATAAATGGGATTTAATGTGACACAATAACATTGTTAGAAACATGTCACTGTATTGTATGGCTGTACTGAGACGACACACTATTTTATTAAACCACCATCATCTATTAAATCTTGATATGTTATCATTAATTCACACACAATAAAAGCAATATTTGAAATATACAAAAATATGCACGGCTGTTCTGCGACCACATCAATAAAAAGGTTAGAACGGTATATTTTGAAAAAAAGTAACAAAAGAACAGCAATGTACTCGTCATCAACAACATTTCAGATTAAACCACAAGACATTGCATAACATGAAATGAACAAAACTTGTGTCAAGCTGCTCGTTCTAATTAAATGTATATTTATGTTTGGTGCATTTATTAAAAGCAAATGAAACATTTTGCATAATTGTTCATTAAATAAAATATTAAACAATACACACGATAAACATTGTCAAGAAACGCGTACTTGTTTAGTACAGAAGCAAGGCTATGCGCAGTGACTCATTATGACACATGTGTCTTTCAAACATTTTGGTATTAATGAAATATATGCTTCTCTGTAAACAAAGTGTTGCAACGTTGCACCTTGCTAATTATTTGTAGACCTTCTAATTAGAACCACCAGTCTTCCATTCAGCAACCCTACAATGCATCCAAAAAGACATGCCGCAATACACATGAAGATGCCAGCTCCGTGAGTTATTTCCTCGCCGCGAATGAAGACTATGAATGCTATTCCCATACAGAGTCCTGAAATAAGAAAATATTAACAGTTATACACTTCTCAATGTGTTGTTCAATTTGTTAGAAAATTAAATAAGGTGCACATATAAAGATATATAAATAACTTTTCGAGAATAATCATGGTGTCCGCAGGTATCGCTTCTAAACGAACATGTATGTTTCTCCGCTTTGCATGATGGGAAGTGCTATTTAATTTTGCGGCAGCTTGTGCATGAGCTGCTTCCGATTAACATTTTTTAAGGATGTTACTGTGTTACTGTGCACATTCATTCATAATGTAAATTATCTACTTTAATTTTAAATGCCAATCTTCCGGATTTGATAAATAAACAAACTTGAACTCAAAATTCCATGCTAACGTATTAAGTTTAAACCCATTTATTTTAGCTCGATTGCATCAAAAGCCGTAGGCTTATATAAACGCTCTCGAGTCCGTTTCCTGGGACTAGAACCAGTACTTGGTGTCTTTGGGCGAGATGAAAGGAACGCTCCCAGTGTGGTTCGAACCCATGATCTCCCGATCGCTAGGCGGACACCATATCCACTACGCCACAGCGATCTATGCTAACGTATTAGAAAGTGAAAATAGAAACGGCATGTCTAAGAAAGTACACGTATTATATTGCATGCATAAACATACTATTTCGAGCGTTTGAAGAAAACCCAATGTTAACGTTATCATGTCAAACATTCTTTTTACTAAAAATGCAGGATTTCATTCAGCCGAGAACTATATCTAAGTGTATGTACATGGAGAAGAATGCTTATGAATAGTGATTGGACGAAGGCAGTGACGTCACATCTATAGGAATAGAATGGACAATCATTATGTTTCATAAATTATGTAGGCATCAAAAAATGTATCAATGCAAAAAAACTAGCTCGAAGATCTAATATATCTAAGTTATATTTTTTAGTCAGTAAAGTATTGTGTTTGTTGTTTTAATTCCACGAATATATTATATGGAGACAGTAACACATGAGCTCTCGTCATTCGAAAACGTAAAACAAATATATTCTTTTTTTAAGGAAGAGAGTCAAAAAAAAAGGACGAATAACACGTTTCGGTGCTTTTCGACAAATAATGTATTCAATTTATGAATGGTCATTCGATTTAATTCATCCAGACGAACCTTTGTGTACTGTCGACAAATTTAACATCCCATTCATGAACAAGTCATCCGGTTGTAAGTTGAAATTGTTTAAACACTCTGATAACATTAAACTTGTTAGCCAGTCTTATCTGTATTGATTGGATAATAATCACGTTTTCCTTAAAAAAAATACTAATTTAATTTTTAATTTCAAAATTGAATATATCAGCCTTGAAATAGTTTGTCTTCATACAACCGTGGATGATCGTGATTTGTTACATCGAATAAAAACATAAATTCTCCTTTATAGTTTATAAAAATTTGTAAACAACATACCAGAGCCAATCGACAATCCGAGAGAGATGTTGATGAGAGTGTTGTTGGTCTTCATTACAAACGCGTACAAACACGATGAAACAGCAGCGGCAATGATCAGAAACAGCCCGAGAAATGCGAAGGCTCGTGTAGCTTCCAATTTACCTATGGTATAATGTAAGGATAGTAATAACACTGTTATCAATATTGAATTAAGCTATGTAAATGTTTGAATCGTAAATATTTTCGTTCCTTTGTTATCTTTATGACTGATTTTGTTATATTTTAATGATACATTATATATTTATATCAATAACACGCACCCGAATATAAGTACGTTATTAATATTAAATTATTGTATATTACAATATTATTTAAGAATAATACAGAAAAATAAAGTATTATATTAATTGGCATATTTTCATTGGAACAAGGTACCAATCATTAATGCTGGTTCAGCACATTACACACAAAAATGTTTGCATCTTTACCACATTACAATTCCTATCTATAGTAATTATTTGTATTATAGAAATACAGCTTTACACAACAAAAAAATCTTTAATTAAAATGTATAAAGAAAGACTTAAATGTTTTTAAAAATTCCTGTGGTATCGTACCTGGAACCGGCGTCCACGACACACACACGATTTTGACACACACTTTCCACAGACCGAAGGTTAAAAGTCCATCGTCATGCCAAGTATTCAAAGACAAGGCCAGAATGCAGAAAATCGTACTTAATCCGCTCAAGCCAATGGCAACGAAATTGATAATCAGCTTCGGGTCACTCATTTTATAAGCGGCTTTGACGAAGTGTTGTAATCTATTTGGATAATCAGTGAAGTAAATGATAACTAATTTAAATTAGACAAATACATTTAACATTTGCTTTTGTTTTATATGAAACAACACAAAGCTTTTATCGCGTAAAGTAACTTATAGAAAATGCTGAATCGTTATCATACGTATGCAATTCAGACTGTTAGGTGATTTCAACTTAAATATTTTTCGATTCTCTTCAAGTGCACATGCGCTGGAAATGAAGCTACCACCCAATAATGCTTCAACCAATGGCTTTGATCCAAGTGTTTTCGGTTCTTGCTAGCACTCAAAAAGATCCAGGTCAGAACATGTGCTGCCATAAACCTCATTTTATGGGGTCTCGATAAAACAAAATTATTTGGAAGGTGCAAAACTTGTATTTTATTGCTGTTTATTCAGTTTAAATAACAAAAAACACATTATGAAAGAGCAATCAACCTGGCTTACGCCAGAGACTGGAAATCAGTGTGAACATGCTTTCTTCTGATGACTACGGTACCTATGCATAAAAAGCATATTTGCAATAAGAAATACAGGATTCAAATAATCAAATATCATATGAACTTTACAAAAGTGTTTATTATTTAATTAAACCATGATAATTAAACCATGATAGATTCCGAGTAACACATGTCCATGACAAAGAGTCGAACGCCTTCTCAAAATCTATTAGCAACAGCAGACCCGGCATATCGTTTTCCTCTGTGTAATTAAATATATCGTAAATGGGTCTGGTGTTCTCTCCTATGAACCTACCCTTGAAACATCTAGTTTGATATTTGCTTTTTAATGTATCTATGAATAGTTTCAACATGTTTGAAATGCATCCAGAGCAGATTTTATATACAGTATTTAATAACGTTATTGGCTGCCAGTTCTGAAAAAAAACTGTAGAGATTTATCACCTTTTGGAATGAAGGTAATAATACCTTGTATTTGAGTAACTGATAAGTTTCCACTCATAAAAACGTGATTTAAGGCTATGCAAACAAATGTGCTCAATTTTGGCCAAAACGCCTTAAAAAAGTCAGTTGTAAAACCGGATGAACCTAGACTTTTATTTATTGCCTTTTGTTTAAACAGTAAAAGCCTCTTATAATGGGATTAGTCCTTTTAAACTTTTTAACTGTTTACTAGAAAGTTTGGGTATTTCTATGTCATTTATATAACTATTTAAATCTTCATAGTTAACGTTTACACTTTGAGAATTGTATAGATTTTTGTAGAATAAGGCAGTTTCTTAAACAATATCTGATTGGTTATCTAATTCAGTTCCTTGTTCATAAATTAAGTTGGTCAAAGTGTTTGTCGTAAAGTTGTTCTTTTCAAGGTTACAAAATAGTTTTGAGGGGTTTGCACCATTTTGAACCCATTCAGCTCTCGACCTTATACCCTATTATATTTGATACTTTTTTTCTAGTTTTTCAATTTTTGTGTTTAAGTTGCACAATTACTAAATCTTTTGTCGAAATAACCGTTAAATAAAACATATGATGGTATGCTAAAAACTAGAATTGAATCGCACAGTTAAGATGTTCTTACTTGGAGTAAATGAACGCGTACTACATAAAGTCCCTACACTTTCTAAACAATATATTTGGTTTAATGGTCAGTCTGTGAAGGATTTGGTAGCTACGTTATACACGTGTGGCCTTTAAACAATGCAAAACTATGCAAAACCCCAAGAGAGTTAAAAAGAATCAATGCTTGTTATGTATACGGACTTTATTAATTGACATTGCATAACGTTTATATGGACATCATTATGCGGCGCATTTGTGCATTTTGGCATCATTAACGTGCGTTAAAAGTCCCCGCATGAACGCATTCGCTCACGTTTATGTGGNAAAAAAAAAAACGATAAAATAATTTCACTTCCTTGTTTTTGATGAGAGTATTCTGAACGAGGTAAAATTACAATTGCCAATATTCCGACTTTCAAAATTACCTGACATGCTGACATTCTCCTTAAATTGTAAAAATGGCTTCGAAAACGTGTCGGAACCTTTCGAGATTGAGTACATGTTATCAATAAATAATTTGAATCAATGATATGAAATCTCTTAACAGTTTCGGTTTCGATACGTTAATGATACTCTTCCGAGTAAATTTATCTCTTGTTTGAAAAGCAAACTTTTATAGCCGCAACAGCACTCTTTACACAGTGCATCCAAATAATGTTTTTTTGCTGAATAAACAGTGCGGCATATCGTTAGCGTGTTTTGCATTGAAGTGTTTTGAACTAATTATATAATGACTTGTATTATTTCTGTATTCACGGTATTCAACCACTTGTATTATGCGTTTACATTATTGATAAGCAATCGAATTGTGATAGTAATTATAGGCTAATTATTTCACTAATAAATACAACGTTTTTGTTGGTTTGTTTTTGTTACTTAAGGAACAAATACATCACATATCACTTCTTCCTAGATCTCAATTAATTAATTATTTATACTTAATAGTTAATACCATTGCGCCACTCGGTACGCTGTAAGTTCGATTGATGTTAACAACGAAAACGTCCTGACCATTCCATAGTCTGTCAAATGGCAATCACGCATCTCCTTTTATGAAACTATCGGCTGTGCACTTTATGTCTTATCTACTGTGTTCCGTTGAGGATACTCGTTGTTTCGCATTGTCAACCTCTGGATTACAAGGGAAAGAACGAGAGAACCCGACATGAAGGTGTGCGACATTGCGAGAATAAGATGCAATGTAGCGAAACAACGATGCGAGGTCACTATATTACTGTCGCGCCTTCGCATATCGTCTTCTTGACCTCGACGGAGCGTAGTTACATAAAACGGGACCACGATATAAACTTCGCAATCTCGCCTTCCAGTTGCATATGCGCAGACGAGTGAGTTCGGTAAACTCTCTTTATAGAGCACGTATTCTTGTTACACAGAGACAATACTTTCTCAACGTCAGATCATTGTTTAACAGACATTTCCTTTTTAATAAGCGTTACCATGTCGACAGATAATCGTAAATTCGTTGTGTTAAGAAACAGTTCACAAGTTGGAAAATAAACAATTTACAAAAAAAAAAGTTATATATTCTGGAAAAGAATATTTGCATTACATTTATGCAGTCGAAATAACATTCCTGGCTAAGAAAGATGTTGAAAATATCGGTTCATTTATAGATAATCAATCAAAATCGGTAAAACAATCAAACGGCTATATCGATAAATCTTTAAATATGCAACATATGCGTAAAATTGACAAAACTTTTAAAATACATAACTACGTACAACATCCAGAATGGTCGAGTTGTAGCAGGTTGGTTTTTAATTCCGAATGCCTCGGGTTCGAATCGCGACAGGACACACTTTAATTAAAATGTATTACTTGCTTTTTAAAATTTATTTTAGACCGTTCAAAATATTTATCAGTGATACAAAAATAAAATGTCATTTTTTTAAATACGAAAATCTATGAACAAGTCCCTTGCATTTTAGTATGCCATAAGAAGAATCAAGTGGTGTAGGCTAAACGCTCGATAGGTACTTATATTTGATATCACACAATCAAGGCCAAGCGTCCGCTTAGGGTATTAACTATTTTAAATTTGAAAATCGTTAGCAATAAAAGTAACAAATACAATTTTTATTAATTTGACAATGTTAGCACATGCTTGAAACTATCAAATTCTGTCAACACGTGGGTTACGTATTATATACAATAGAATGTACAATTGAAAGGAAGGCAATCATAATCGCAAACTTACTACAAAAGCTACAAATAAATGATGGTTCACGCTATTACAAGAGACACTTCTGATGCGTTCACATTCAACATTTTCCAACAAAGTCCAAATAAGAAAAGTATATATGTGCTACGTACTAAACTGCCAAAAACATATACGTTTTCCAATGTTTCACATTTGCAATGCACATACACTAGTTGTTTTTGTTTTATAAATGTTCTTATACAAATTGGACAAAGAACCTTTAATTTAAAATTCAGTCGCACTTTTATTAACGTTAACATCTTAAACAAATATTTTTACATTGCTGTTATTGTATCTAATGTATCCATGATACATATTTACCTCTTCAGTGCGTCATGAAAAATATATATATTGTTTAAGTTAAATACAACGATTATATGACATGTCTGTGCAGATGCAACCGGAAGGCGAAATTGCAAAGTTAATAACGCGACCTCGCGTTCTCGACCTATGCTTAGTCGAGATCACGAATACACGGTCATTGCGGGATACCTGCCAACTGTGGAGTGTCAGGAAACGAGTAGGCTGACCAACTTGCCAAACAGGGAGCAAAAACAGAGCAACCTAATACCCAGGTTTCAAACAGAGAGAAAATCACCATCATAAGGGCAACCACCAGGCCCAAGCAAGAACAAGATGCTTATCACCTGCTTAACAGAGCAGAATAAGTAGTGATGGTTCGACTACGCTCAGGACACAACAGACTGAATGCCCACATGTACAGAAAATACAAACTGGTACTCTCACCACTCTGTCCATGTGGAGAGCAGAAACAAACTGCTAAACACGTTCTCCAAAGATGCAAAAGACACGACCAAGAGCGAGCTGCGAAGTTGCCCGAAGACACAGCCCTCCACAGAAAACTGTTTAAAGGTCTGGAAGATCTAATACGGATTACAACATTCATCGCAGAAACTGGCGTGATTGTGTAGTGCGAACGCCAGAAAGTAAGTAAGTACAAATACAACAGTAATATCAAGATCTCGCATCTCTGTTTCGATATTTATAAACGTATTCTCGCAATTATGCATAGTGATTTCGCGTTCTCACAGCTGTCATTCAAAGGTCGATAAAATTAATGCCAAATTCAGAGGTCGAAGATGCGAAACAACGAGTGGCATTTACGGAACACCATACCTATAAGGAAGATTAAACTTTCATTGAGGATGTTTTATCATTGTTGATTACAGCAAAACACATTTACATGTCAGATACGTTCAGGGTTTAAACAAACAATAGTTTAAGGTTTCACATGTTGTAAATAATATATAAAATACAGGCTATTGAAATGTTCTTGAGACACATTTAAGGTCTCCGATGGAAATCCCTCCTTCAAAGTGAAGATGCGTTGTAAAACTGTTTTTTGGAGTGCAAAATCCCCGAAGTATTTTCACATGCAACAATGTAGGCCAATGCTAGCGAGTAAGGTTGTGCATACAACGTAAGCTAAGATAAGCTTGATGGGAAAGATTGTACACGAGAAATCACAAGTGTTCATAGAGTACGTATACTTAAGCAGCAAAATATTTCATTATTGTTTAGTATGTAACCGAAAAACTCTGATATACAATATGAATTCATATGTTGAGCTGCATGTGAACAGACTGAATTATTGCATTTGTTTCAACTATAAATTTAACACGACTCTGCTCTCCGAGATCTCAATTTTTTATATTTTAATATAAAGTCGTTCGATATAAATCGAATATGTATATATGTGTTATACATATGAGTATGATGTAAAATAGAAGTTCATTCAATATTTCCGTTACTATGAATATATAAAGCAAAGCACAACACATAATCGTTTAAGCGTATATATACAATATAATTGCATTGTTTTAAAACAGATGAAACATACCAGAAAATAAACGAATGAAGAGTTTTAATCAATTGAAGTAATTTTCTGCTGTACAGCAGAACATTACTTCATGTACGGACTATGTACATTATTGTGGAACTAGCTAGTCTGCGCAGGTTTGTTCATATGACACATAGACGCAATTGATTAATCTACAACATACACGCAGGAAATTACTTCATGTACGGATACATGTACCCTATTGAAAAATCACACTAACATGTGCAGTTTTGTTAATAAAACACCTAGACACAATTGATGGTTCTACAACACACACGCGGAAACATTTATGTATCGGCGTAAAATTAGTATTATTGAATTTTATTGACATAAACAATACCTGATTAATTGTTTCATTATAAGATATATAATGTATTTTAATTAACATTCAAATCGCATATATTCGCTTAAAGAGCATTTGTTCCCAACACAAAGAAAAGTGATTGATGTATTTTTTTTCTTTGCAAATCACCTGCACTTTGCCAACTCCTTCATTCTCAAAATAGAAGCTGTATTTCATATGATTTTATCTTATTATTTGAAGCTTAAACTATATTTATGCGCTTTTTAAATAATAACTATGTTTTCTCTGTATAAGACACGGTTTTAATACAAATACAAGCGTTTTCTTTTTTGAATTGTAATGATACATTGGAAAGAAAGTGTTTATTAATCGACGAAACAAAGCGTGACTATCTTCATAAACGTGTTGCTGTTTCAGTCGATTATGGATGTAGAATTGACACAGTATAATCAAAATGTCTGTATTAGAAATGTCACATTGTTTATTTCTACAAACTTTATAAGTATTTATCGCAATCGGTGATAAAAGGTGGATAATGCCAATTTTCCAATCAGTGAATATGTCCATAGTACACGTATTGATAAAAATGCTTATTTTGTATTTTCTAACAGGATATACACATGTTTTAATAAAAGGCTGTATATTAAAATCAACGATGAATACAACTACTTCCTGTTTCCCTGCGACCTTTGATGACCAAGAGGCAAAATTAAATTTGAAGTTAACTAAACATTTTATTAAAATGTCGTTATTCACTTAATCAGTAGTGTCCGTTGTACCCGACAGGAGACCGAAAGGTTCAAAACACGCTAGATAAGGACCAGTGATAAATAACTATATGCTACGTAGAACACCAAAAGTGCTCCATAGACACGAATCTTAAATGAAATCAAACTTCAATCATGAAACAATTTTATCAGAGATTTTTCTAAAAGTTGAGATTTCAATAATCCAATCAAAATATATCAATCTAACTTCAAAGCAAATATGCGTATGTGATGAACAAAAGATTTCGAGTACTTTGTAATTTATGTACAAGATTAATGACTTAAAGAAAGCTGTACTTGGTACCTTCTACTTTATTCAGTCAACAATACTTATTTGTGTCGTCTTAATCAAATTATTCAGATAAAGCCCGTCTGCTAAACATTCCGAATGCCATAAGGCTGAAACGTTGCAAGGATGCATTTAATTTTCTTAGCAAAATTTATTTTTGCTTTACGTTTGATGAAAATAACAGGTAAATTAATTAGTTAT
>VMBQ01013190.1:0-16068 GCA_007657795.1 Dreissena rostriformis
AGCATTGCTTGCCAAAAACTATTTATTAATACTTCAAAATATATTGATTGATGCCATAAATGACCCTCACAAGAAAATAAACGTGTGAGTAGAAACTATGAATATTAACATATCAAACGATCACACAATTACATGCCTTGGGTTGTTCTTTGTACGTACATCGATATATATATATATATTGTTATTGGCATGCTATCAACAATCGTCTTGCATGGTCTTTGGATTATAAGTACATTTACAATAGCACAAGCGCGTACAAATACACAAACATGACGTGATACACGCAATAGGAGTAAAACTATACACATGAAATAATAATATGATAACATGTTTACAAACATCGAAACAAAAGCATGCTGAAATATAGCACGCAGATCTCCTTTTAAACAATAATATTATGTTGTCTTTACTTAACAAATTAGCCAATACTTCATTTGATGTATAAATATAACTTCTAAAGTATTTCCAAAATAAGGAAATTTACATAGATATAACTAGATTTTAGATTTTATTTCCATTGACCTGTATTCCTTCTTGTAGCAATAAATATTTATTTAAATGTTTTGATGGCTCATTAAAACACACACATGTTATTTAAAAATATTTAAACCAGGAGCCGAAACGTCTACAGGTTGTTTTAGCGTCGTTGTTGTCCAACTGAAAAACAAAGTAGTCGTGCTAAATCTTAAATGATTGTAATTTAATGATTGCCTTATNAAAAAAAAAAAAAACGTTAAGGTTATTTTTATATAATACGTTAAAACTTCACTGTGCATTAGTTTGCATTATTCGGTAAATGTATTTGTGTTGTTGTACGTGTTGTACATTCATGTTCTATTATTATTCTTTATTTTTGGCAGAGTGTTTGGTTTGAGGCCCTTCAACCCGGATGAACGCCCTAATGCTATACTTTGCATTGTCAATTCCAGAGTGCTAGCCCCTGTTTTATTCATAAATTGTATGTTTAACAAACGGTTTGTGTTATGTCTAATGCTTTCGTAACATGCTAGACTGCGTGGCAATCGGTCACTTCCCATACATTTATGAACCCGTGCTGATAGTAAGTTTTTTCTCTTGTTGGGCAGCTCACTTTTCACTGTGTTTATATGTGTATACTATTGTCAAACCTCTTTGCTAATACACGTATACACATATTTATGGATAAAATGTTAAAAGAATTTCAATAAAGTTGTATTTTGTAGATACTACCACGTCATATAATACTATTTTCTCACTAAAGATGGTTTTTATCGGTTTGTATAATAAAAATACTGCTAATACTTAAATAAAACTTATAGACGTATAGTGATGACTTCATCATATATTATTTGTATTTGTTTGAAAGGGCGGTGCTCATTTGAATGTGGAGGTAAATCACTTAATATCAATTAGCACTTATTCATATAGTAATATAAGCGCATTTAATTGAATAAAAGTGTTCAAAGACAATGGAGCTATACTCACCGGTTGACATTTGAAGAGAGTCGTAATGCTCCGTTGATCGTGCTCCCAAGTCGTCGTACATTTCGTTTGAGGACGATTCTCTGTTAGCACGTGTTGCTCCAAAACATCTTCAACATTAAGAACGTATGTCATAACCTCTTATATGTTGAACGGGATGCACATTATTGAAAACTATTTTGGGCTTTAAATATTGTGTGAACATGGATTTCTTTGTAATGCAATACTCGACACGCCGGGTATACATGTAATTCAGACAAAGGAAAAATAAAAGTGTATTCACGATTGCTGTATCTGAAAGAAATTATATGAATATTTTACAAACTCGATAGAGTAGCATATTTATGATAACAATGGTGTGTATTTGTATAAAAAAAAATGGTTAGATAAGCAATCAAACTATCGATAATACGGTTGGGTATGAAAAAACATACATTTTAATGCAACGATTTCTAGACCTTGCACGTTTAGGGTTCGATTGACATTGTTGAGCAAAATGAGAACTATAACAACATTATTCATATCTTTAACAAGATTAGTGACGACCGCGAACGATGCATCGTGTACAGTTAATTAGATCAAGTATAGTAATATATAATAATGAATCAAATTAGTACAGTGTATATTCAGAATACATTATAGTAAGTTCCACGTAACAGAACGTATATATATATATATATCTTAAAAATAAAAATCCGCCTTCTATCCGTTTGTTCACATGTACTGTATTTATAGCGATTACACTTAATGTCTTTTTGCAAAGTCGTTATTATGTTATATTGATTTAAATAATATCGTAATATATATATAGTATAGTGTTTTATAAAGCAGTACCTTCTTTGGTGTTACTATAACAATATACGTAATGTGTGTATGAACAATCCTTAGAAAAAAATGCTTTTAAAAATGTATCTGAATTGCACGTTACAATCGCATTATTACTACATGTAGTTTATTGACGGATTTGTGTTAAGAACTTGCAGTTATTTATTTGTGTGTACTTACTGGCGATGTGTTCGTGTGATGAACACCACAATCAATACTGCTACAGCCACTACAACAACTCCAAGGACTATGGACACAGCTAATAAGGCGTTGTAATATTTGTCAGAATGGCAAACTGGACACTCCGTTGTAGAAATAGATATCTCAGCTGCAACACACATATAGGAACTAAACATGATTTGCATAAGCTATATAAGATAAAGAAATTAGGATAAAGGTCAATAGGAGAATCTTTGGTTGTAGAAACCGCGTTTGAACGCTGCGTTACAGAGTACATTTACACTAATTAAATAGTATTAAGTTATACATAATGTCTGATAATAATAGAAATAATAAAAGAACAATATTAACTCTTTCTTTTTTCTCTTTTTTTTTATAAATATACATTTTTTAGTTAAATTTAGCCAATTTATAGAAACCGCCTACGTAGGCGAAACATATCAAGAAAGAGTGAAGATTTATCTGTGTCTATTTACTACTATCCGTACTGCGGTAAGCGATCAATATTAAATCTTACCGACACTACAGTTTCGAGGAGTCCAGCCAGGATCACATCGGTCATCAGGACAGTTGCCAGAAACATGGTCACAACTTGCTCCGTGGAGACAATGACATGCGGGGGAACACTTCACACCGAACATGCCTGGCTCGCAAGCTATGCAAGTCGAGTACAAGCGATTGGTACATTAGATAAAATAAGATAAGTTGTATATGTATAAGTAGTTTTGCGTTAATCATTTACCGAATATGTCTGGGTCGCAAGCTGTGAAAGTCGAGTATAAGCGATTTGTATAATGGAGAAAATAAGATAAGTTGTATAGGTATTTGTAGTTTTGCTTAACCATTTACATTAAAATGATACTTATTCATTAAACAAGACATCGTTGTAAATCGTTTTACGCATCTATTACTAATATTTTAAAGACAGGATCACAGTATTTTTCGATTTGGCAATTGCATGAGGAGGAGCAGTTAGTACCAAAGAGTCCTTGGCCGCACGCTTGTTGAACAAAATACTGTTGTGGTACTTGCGTTACTTAGTGTTGGTGATACCGTTTATCTTTTTTGAACTAGTCATATAATTAAAATTAATTCTATCTTAAACTATGTTGGCATGCTTAAGCATTTTCCTCTTTTAAACTAATCATGCATTAAAATTACATTCTATCTAAAAATGTTTGGCATTCTACCGGTACACAGAAAAATAAATACCAACTTAAATCCTATAACCACAATACAATTATGACCAACAATATTTCCAACGCTACAGCTACATTTAATCCATCCACACCACATAAGTAATAAGAACAGTGGCCAGAAAAAGTGTCCCAGTTTGTTAAATATTCTAAATTAGTTGTATTGTACTGAATGCGTTAAAGGGACTGTAAACCACGAATTGCGAAAAAAAAAAAAAAGTTCTAAAATACCGTATTTTTTACAATTATTAGTTTATATTGATTAAAATATCACGACTGGTTTTATTACATTACTTGACAAAAGTCGTTTTTTTATTTTTACTTTATTTCTTTATTTATTTATTTTTACTGTGTATGTCTACCAGGTTACTACCAGTTAACTATAAATAACGCAAGTTGATTGATCATCATTGTCACGTGGTAAACCCAGGAATGCAAATTATGCATGCGTAGTGAATTGTATATTTTTTATATATAAAATGATCAATCTACTTGCGTTATTTATAGTGTGTATATCGTTAGTTCACCTATTTTCGCGATGTCCTTTCGATTTTGCATCGCGAAATTTTATTACCGAATATACTAAAAATATGAGCTTTTTTCATGTAATACAATATACCAGTCGTGATATTTTAATCAATATAAACTAATAATTGTAAAAAATACGGTATTTTAGAACTTTTCTTTTTTCGTCGTTCGTGGTTTACAGTCCCTTAAAGACAAACACACATATTTCAAACATAAGGCTCCGCCAAAAAAATTGCAAAATAACTCACAATCAGCTTCTTGTTGTTCGCACACACGATATATCTACTTCACGATATGATGACTTGTATTACGAAGGACTTAAATCAGTTTTACGTAATGACGTACCTACGCTACAGTTATCATGTTCCTACGCAGCAACTTATTAGTTATTGGGACAGGTACAAAGGCAATGTTGCATTTTAAGATATTGTAGAAATATCATAACAAGAATTAGTAAGAAAGTAATGCCACTTGACTGCTTGCTGTAATTATTTAATACATTCTGATTCATGTGTAAACGATCCGTTTGTGTTTATATAGCACCTAAGCGATTAGGTTGTTTGAAAAGTATCGCACCCTGTATGGTTGGAATTCCGTTTAAACGTTAAATATTACAAGAGTTCCGCGGTCGGAGACATATCCCTCCCCCAAAACAGGGCCTTGACACAGGATTGTTTGCAACAAAACTGACCTTTGATGACATAAAGAACGAAAACCAATTTAACACTTAATGTCACTGTGACCTTGACCTTTGAACTAGTTACCCCAATTTCAAAAGGGGTCATCTACTGTCCATCGCCAATGCACATGTGAAGTATCAAGCCAATCGGTCAAATCGTTGACAAGTTATTGATTGGAAATGATTGTCACACTTTTTATGTCAGTGACCTTCACCTTTGACCTAGCTACCCCAACTTCAATAAGGGTCATCAACGTTCCAAGGTCAATGCACATGTGAAGTATCAAGCCAATCGGTCAATTCGTTGACGAGTTATTGATCGGAAACGATTTTCACACTTATTGTGACAGTGACCTTGACTTTTTACCTAGTGACCCCAATTTCAATAGAGGTCATCTACTGTCCAAGGTCAATGCACATGTGAAGTATCAAGCAAATTGGTCAATTGGTTGACGAGTTATTGATCGAAAACGAATTTCACACGAAGTGTGACAGTGACCTTGACCTTTGACCTAGTGACCCCAATAGCAGGGGTCATATACTGTCCAAAGCCAATGCACATGTGAAGTATCAAGCCAATCGGTCAATTCGCTCACAAGTTATTGATCTTAACGAACTGGTCTACCGAAAGCCCGACCGGCCGACATACAGACCGAAAGACAGACAGACCGACATCCAGCAAAAAACAATATACCCCCTCTTCTTCGAAGGGGGGCATATATAAAATGTAATTGTATTAGTTTTGCATACATTCAAAATCTTGTTTTCCAATAATATTGAATTTATTTAGCACGCTTTTCTCTTTAAGCAATGTATTATTGTGCCTGTGCAATTACTATATATACTATATAACAAGATTGAATGTTAACATTTTTGTTAACGTTGTACATGTAAAAATCAACAAAACTCATAGTCAAAATGTTGCTATATTTCTAGTTGTATAATCAGATGCTAATATGCCGTGAGTTTTGTTGTTTTTTTCGTTAATATCAAATAACAACTTACTTTCATTACACGCTATTCCTTTCCAGCTGTCTTCACAGATCCCATTAAGACATGCACCTGTAACACTGTCGCATGGGCTCTCAAGGCAATGGCATTGCTTTGAACAGTTAACGCCGTAACTTCCGATTTGACAATCTAATAAAATATGTCTAATGTATTCATGATTTCATAGAACACCCATATATATACTGTTGTATACAGTGTTAAATTTCTCAATTTAACGTTAATCAATGGATACATGCAAATAAGAATTAGCTGTTTAGTACGTTACCTGTTTTTCGGTATATCATAATTTCGCACAAAACCATTGGAAGCCTATTTTTACTACCCGTAACTCGTACAATCTGAATTGGTCGAGGAGGAGTCAGCCGCTTCTCCGCGATTGTCCAATTCTTCGAAGTGAATTGTTCGTTCGAGAGGAATTCTTCCCTAAGACCCACTGACAAATCGATTTGGTTAAAGAAGCCTGCTGTAACGGAAGACATAAAACTAAGCAGACTTGATAGAAGTTAAGGTATATAATTATTCCTAAAAATAATTAATCTACAAATAATCTTCTTTAAACAAGAAATTGTGTACGTATTTCAATATAGCAATATGTCTTGGTGTTCTCCGTCAAAAAAGAAGGCGCAACCTCGCTACTCGAGAACAAAAAAACTCTAGAATATGGAGTTAAACTACTAAAATACAAAATCGTGAAAAACGGTTGTCGGTTGATAAGACTATTGGAAAAAACTTCTGGAAAGACAATAATCAAGTTCAATAGTAATGTACAAACATTTGAACTCACACCATTTGACGCCTTTATATTTTATTCCTTAAAGAACACAAACACCTATAAATATGTTTTCAGTAGAATTGAATATCGCCCCAAGTAACGAATTACTCTCTTCAAATACCTTATTTAACACAAATAATAATTATATTGCAATAATAAAAGGGACTAACTCTAAAAAAAAGTAGTTCACCATAATAATAAGTAAGTAAATATCTTCAATATTCCAATAAATAAGAATTTCAGATACTTAACAATAACTGTAACTTAAACAATGTTCATGTCACTATGTATACGTGTAAACATGTGTACATTGATCATTTTAATAATTAGAATTATCGTTATTTATTGTCTTTGTTGTTACTGACATGGAATTAGTATAATAGTTCATATACTCTTTAAAGATATGATTTTAATCAACTGTTACTTTTGTAACTTCATAATTATATTGTTTATTGCTGGATAATTGTGCAGAGTGAATTTGGCGAGCTTACTAACGAATTTCCTAGACGAGTTTAATAAAATATGGTATGATATGACAACGAGTGTCAGATCTTTTTATCACATGCTTTTAAATGAGCAAATTAAATAAATATTTACGCAAACATAATGATAAATCCCGAATGTTTTTTTACATTTTGTGACGTCATTTGACGTTGCAACGTCATTTCAGTAAAATAAAAAAATGCAATTGGTCAATAAACGAAAACTAAGCCAATGAAAACGCTTATAACGTATGTTAATATATTTAATGGTTATATTACATGGGAAACAGGGTATGGCATGTGATATATATATATAGATATATAGATACCTGTATGACAGACAAAACACGTAAATATGAATATTAACATGTATACTTTAGATAGACATAAGTATGCATATACAAAAGATTTTATTTAGTAGTAAACAAGATTTATATTATAGTAGGTATCTGAAAAAAAATCGATAGTGTGTGATGATTGAATTTATTGATCGGTTAATCGCTTACAAGTTCTTCCCTTAAATTGTTTGCGTGATATATATATTTTGCTATGTTTATTAGTTCACTTTTATTGTTTGTGGACATAAGGATTTTAAATTGTGTTATCGTTGGCCATCTGCAATTGTATGGTCTTAAGTATTTTCTTCTTAGGTGAGAATATAAGGGACACGTTAGGATAAAAATGATATTCGTTTTCAATTAAATGGGAATTACAAATTTTGCATTTTCTGTCTTCTCTATTTATACTATAATAACGCCCTTGTTCAATTTTCAGTTTGTGTGAAGATAGTCTGAATCTACTTAATGCTATTCTATATTTACTTTGTATTATGATTTTTAGGTATGGTTCGAATTCAAAATTATTTTGGAATGTACAATATGTGCTAAGCCTTCCAGATTGATTAATATTACTTTGCCAGTTCTGTTTGAATTGATCTTGTATCCTGAGTTTGATGGTATCTAGTGATGGTTTAGCAATGCTTTGGTTTATCCATAACTCCGCAAGGCCCATATGTTCCAACATTTCATTTATTTGTGATGCCCAGTTATTTTTATTGTAATTGACTACATTTTCTGCGTCCATTTTTAGAATGAGATAATCCTTTTTTTAATTAATATGTTATTTTCCTGGAAGTTTAATTTTTTATCCAGTATCGAAACATAATAATTGTTCGGTGTTCAGTCATAGGTATTCTTTCAAGTTCGCCATACAGACCCATTAAATTAGTTGATGTTTTTACGCATAGTAATTTTCTTAAACATTTCGAATGGATTTGCTCAATGTCTTTTGCTTTATGTTGACCCCATACTTCAGCTGAGTAGTTTAGAATTGGACTAATTAATACGTCAAATAATTTTATTTTTTCTTGTGTTTGAAATTCATACTGATTAAAAACTGAAAATAGTTTAGGCATTGCCCTTGACGCCTGTTCTGATATGCACTTCTGAGTTATGTTCCAGTTTCCGTTTTTGAAACAAAAAACTCCTAAATATTTAAAGGATTAGACTACCTCAAGCTTTTCGCCCTATTAAAATATGTCAATGTTTTCGTGCCCTGTACTTTTTCAAATATCATTATTTTTGTGTTTGCTGTATTTATCTTTAATTTCCATGTGTTACAGTATAACTCGATAGCGTTTAGCATGGATTGTAAAGCGATTGGTGATGTTGCGAATAAAACCTGATCATACGCGTAAAGTATTAAAAATAATTTTAGTTCATTGATTTAAAATATATCCTAAATATTCGAGTTAATATTATCTAATATATCGTTTACGAATACCATAAACAATAAGGATGATCCACAGTCGCCCTGCTTTACTCCTTGGTAAGAGTATATAATGTCCGATATCTCGTTATTATTTTGTATTACTGATTTGACAATGGAATACATCGCTTTAATAGCGTTAATCATTGTGGTGCTTATGTTATGTGAGACAAGTATTTGCCAAAAGAATAGAAGATTTATTTTATCATTACCTTTTTCTATAATCTATGAATGCGCGTGTTCACTTTTTGTCCGCTGTGAATTATTTTAGATATGATTGCCGGTAATAAGAAAATGCAATCAGTAGTGCTTTAAACTTGTTGATACTCAAACTGAGCTTTTATTATCTTTCATTCTTTTCTGTCCATACTGATAGACGATTGAAAAGAATTTTTGAATATATATTAGCTAGTATATTGTTTAGTTGTATTTCTCGGTAATTTTGTACTAGGTTAGGATCACCCCTTTAAATATGGGTATAATGTAGCCCAATCCCCAGCATTCAGGGTATATGGTGTTGTGAAAAAGGTTGTTATATAGTGTGTGTAGGTAAGATTATATGATATCAAACGCACTTTTTATGAATTATGTTGATATTTCATCAAGTCCACATGCTTTATTATTCTTTTGTTTAACTAGAACTCCGCGAGTTGGATGTGTCGCCTGATGGTAAATAGGTAAACCAAGAAATTTGCCCATTTCAATAAGTCTAAGTCCAAAATGAGGTCAAGGTCAAAATGAGGTTGGGTGATGCTGGTGTGTGCAGGGTGATGATAGACAATATCCATGCAAGTATCAAAGCTCTGTAGCAAGCGGTACTGATGTCAGACGAAACGGTCAAAATGGGTTAACCAAGATTTTCGTACGGACGGACAAACGCTATATGCCTCCCGCATCGTAGATGCCGGGGAATAAACAAAATCTATCAAAAAAAAAAAAATGTTGTAAGTAAAGCTCAAGACAGAGTAGTTATGAACCTTTTTTGGGTCAAGTTCGCAGATTTCAAAATCTAAACGCCGACCCTAAGTTCAAGGTAAAGGTCACAGGGGTCAAACATTTTATGAGCACGGAAAGGTGTTGTCTAGATACACATGCATACCAAATATGAAAGACATGTCTGAAGGGACACAGAAGTTATGAGCCTTTTTCGAATCGCGGTCGCAGATTTCGAAACCTGAACTTTAACCTCAAGTTCAAGGTCAAGGTCACCGGGGTCAAAACTTGTATGCGTATGGAAAGGTTTTGTCTAGATACACATGCATACCAAATATGAAAGACATATCTCAAGGGACAAAGAAGTATTAAGCCTTTTTCGAATCGCGGTCGCAGATTTCAAACCTGAACGCTAACCTCAAGTTCAATGTGAAGGTCACAGGGGACAAAAAATTTATGCGCATGGAAAGGTGTTGTCCAGAAACACATGCATACCAAATATGAAATCAATATCTGAAGGGACACAGAAGTTATGAGGTCTTTCGAATCGCGGTCGCAGATTTCAAAACCTGAACGCTGACTTCAAATTCAAGGTCAATGTCACAGGGGTAAACAATTGTATGCGCATGGAAAGGTGTTGTCCAGATACACATGCTTGCCAAAAATGAAAGCAATATATGAAGGGACACAGAAGTTATGAGCCTTTTTCGAATCGCGGTCGGAGATTTCGAAACCTGTACGCTGACCTCAAGTTCAAGGTGAAGGTCACAGGGGTAAAAAAGTGTATGCGCATGGAAAGGTATTGTCCAGAAACACATGCATACCAAATATGAAATCAATATCTGAAGGAACACAGAAGTAATGAGCCTTTTTCGAAAAAAAAAGTGTGACGCCGCCGCCGCCGCCGCCGCATACGCCACCGCCGAAGCAAGTAACACCTATATGTCCCCTGACCATAGTCAGGCGACACAAAAACTGCCTTCTGTATTTCGCAATATAAATGTTGATCGTTTATTGCATGGTTTCCCGTAGTTTCATCCACAGTGTGCTCATTTGAAGTTTGAGTTTTTCCTAGAAGTGAACTGAAGTGTTCAAATAGCTGATTTGTTTGTAAATTGTTTATTTGTTTGTTTTTATTATAATAGTGTTTTTTGACAAATTTCCAAAATTGTCTATGTTGTGATTTTGCGATATTTTCAAGTTTTATACCTTGGCTTATTTTGAATTTATTTTTTGCATACTTTTTTTTACTTTTTTTTATAGACGGTTCTCCGTTTCGAAATATATACTCTGTTTTCGTTTGATTTAGTGCGATTGAAGGCGTTACGTGCATTTTTAAATTCGTGTTTTGCTTCTTGACAGTCTTTGTTTAACCACGTGAAATTAATTTGTGTCCGTGGTTATCTATTACTTTATCACGGTTATTACGTAAAGGCAGATTGTCAATATTTTCGTTATTATCATTTACACAGTCTCCCGTCACATTTAGGTACGTATCATAGCTTATAACATCTGCGAGAGTTCCAGTTCTAGCATTAAAGCCGCCAACAATACAAGTTATGCCAAGAGGTTTATAATGTTCTATTCCTTTTTCGATTTCTTCGAAAAAGTCAAAATCTTTGCCTATATGAACTTTAGAGTTAGCTGGTGGTATGTAACACAGACAAATGAATACATCTTGGTTATCAGATAATATTTCATTCTTTATTTTGATCAAAAATATACCATTGCTATTTTGGTCTACAATAGATATGTAATTTTTTAATTTCTCATGGCAATAAACACTAAGGCCGCCACTAAAACGACCTTTTTCCGTCCCAGGACTTTTATTGCCAAAAAGATGGTAACCAATGTATTCATTTATTTCTAAATTAGTTTTTTGTCTTGAATGAGTCCATGTTTCTGATAGCAATATTTAATCGTATTTTTTTTTTAATTTTGTAAAGTCTGCAACATTAATTTTTCTTACTAGACCGTTTACATTCCAAGCGATAGTTCTTAAATCCCCCTGCCGTTCCTAGTTGAGCACTTCTCTGAATTGGTTACTGCTATTATTCCGTGCCATGAGTCGGGAGCCTGCCCATTTCACTTGTTTCCTGCTGATTTTACGCGGTTAAACACGTCGCTCATCAAAAGTCGTTTCGTGAGAACGGATTTGGTTTGTTGGACGCCGATGCCGAGGTCTGCGTTTTTAAGGATATTAAACTTTGTGGTTGCCGTTGTTCGCACTTGCTCGCGCTGTGTGTAATAGTGGAATTTGGCCACGATGTGTCTCGATTTGCCTAGGTGCGGTTTACCTAGTCTGTGAAACCGGTCGAATACAATATTTTCTACTATCTCGAGACGTTCCGAGATTACTTGTTTTATTATCTGCTCGCAGTTTTCCTGATGATTTTCACTGAAGCCATAGAAAAGCAGATTTTCCCTCATGCTCCCGCTTTCTAAGTCGTCTGCTTTAACTTCTAATTCGATTGTTTTGGTTTTTATGTCTGCTAGCATTGATGATATGTCCAAACACTGATCAGAAAGGACTTTAAACTTGAGCTAGTGTCTTTAATTTTTTGTTTAGAAAGTTCCATTTCACTGTTGGTGAACTGCATTGCGTTTTCGATGTCGTTGATTTTTGTGTCTTTCATTTAAGATTCGATTTCCAGTTTTTCGACTCGCGCGTTTATCCTGTCAACGAGTTGCTCCAGTTTGACTAATTTTGCGACAGATATCTTTATAAATTTGATGTCTTGCATGATTTATGTCGCCCATGGTGGTGGTATTGTCGGTGAAGGTACTTGGTACTGATTAAGTGGGTGGTACTGGTTAGGTGATTTAGGGGGGAGTAGCTTGTTGATGTGGGGTCATGAATTGTAGGTGGGGTGGGTAGTACTGGCCGCCGTATGATGGGGTGGCAAGAAGAGAACTATATGCAGCCGCTGCACTTGCTTGAGTGCCAGCTTGGGTTGGTGGGCTATCCGCCATAATATGACACTTTTCCGGCTGATCACTCACAGAGTTCGAGGATGCCTCCTGCTTTGTGCGTTTCTTTCCACCTTTGTTTTGTTCTTGCTTGTGACCTTTGTTGTCCAGGGGTCAAATAAAATTTTCAGGGGTCAAAATACTGAAGTCCAGATGTATTTTCTTTCTGCATATTTGTTAAATGCTCTGAAAATGTATCTTAAAAGTTAACATATTTGAGAGAAATACTATGCAAAAGACACATTTTTGTGATATTAAATATATTATTGATTTAGCATTCCATTAACATTTTCATAAAAATGATGCAAGGCAGATAATTTGCAGGAGTCAAAAGTGAATAAATTGCAAAATGCTTGCATCAAAAAACAGGATTCTGCTTTAATTGATAAAGTCAAATACATGTTTTGTTTTGAGGAATGCGGGTTGATCAAATTGGTAAACACTGGGATAATAACCCAATTATTCCTTCACGAGATTCTTATAATTCTCAAGTTCCTCAACTTCCACGATGTCCCGCGATTTTCATGATTTCTGAGGAAAATTCCTGTTGTCAACGATATACCCGCCAAACTTCACAGATAAAGAGATATGAATATTTGTTTATAACTTCTTATTTATTGACTTTTGAACGCTGTTCTAATTTTGTATGCGATCGTACTCACTTTTTGTCATGATTAAGTCCGTAACACTTATATGAATGTATCCATTTTACACTAATTTCTTGATTTTACAACGGAGCGAAAAAACACACAACCACTTGAACCGGAAACGAGAAATATAATATAAATATTAACAGGAAGTAGATCTTTTAACATCGAAAGAGTGCATTACATTGACTACAGTATTTTGATATAAAATAATCACTAAATTTTGTATATTCCTGCATTAAAATTGCATGTAAAGGTACCAGTCGTCTTTAATAGTGTGCATTGTATTAATTTGTTATAAATATGACTAAACTTTAAAACAGTTTGAAAAAAAATGTTTAAGTCAGTTAAATAGTAGTTGCATTGACAGCGTTCAGAACGCGTTAATTCTACTATGCGCTGGTGCACGTTCAGTGAGTGCTGCTTTTGCGCTAAATGTGCGTCCCTTGGTAAGTGCGCTTAAGCATGTAAATTGCATAAGATCGTTTGTGCGCATTTGGAAAGTTTATAGCAAGGGCGGAAATTTTCAT
Organism: Dreissena rostriformis; assembly: GCA_007657795.1. NCBI lineage: Eukaryota > Metazoa > Mollusca > Bivalvia > Myida > Dreissenidae > Dreissena > Dreissena rostriformis. The sequence continues at coordinate 13,982 of VMBQ01013190.1, forward strand.
TCAGTGGGTCTGAACTGTGTTTTCGTAAGTCAATTTAATTTTATTATTCTCAATTCATAAGCAACTTAATCTATAAATATATGTATTATATTTAACCTAGAATTATTAACATTAATTTACTCATTTGAGATAATTTAACAATATTCAAAAGATTTGTGGAACTACAACTTATTGATCTATGAAAGTGTGGTATTATATGAATTTGTGCATAAGTGTTGAATGTGTGGATTTATGAGAGCTTGCATAAATACTTTGTTCGTGATAAATTATTGTCAATACAAAAGTAATAGAAATAGTTGAACTCTTAAGTTTATGTTTTTCTGTTGTTATACAAAGAACTTCGGTTTAAAATATTATTTTAATTATACTATTTATCAGGGTAATGTTATGTTTTCAAGCGAAATGGAGGGAAAAAAACAGTTATGATTATACTCTGCGATATGGATTTTCCCAGTCGTTATTAAAAACACAACTTTGTGAATAAGATGCGCAAGCATAGTAAAAGACGTTATGTGCATTCACTTTGAATTCAATTATGAGGTTATTGATTATTGCAATAAGACTTTACGAATACGAAAATTTCACGTATTGTTCAGCCAATATACACCAACGTTTAAGTAGCCAATCACGGAGTTTACTCAATAGTTTTTCACTCTCTCTATTTTTGGAAAATCTTGAACATCACATGAAGAAGTAACCAAAAGAATAGATAATCAAAAGTGATTTCGCCTTACAGCATGCTTCCCTGGATGATAGAAAGAAAGAAGCCTCCACTGATCTCCCGAGCTGGTCCTAGATGCGATTGAGAACATGTATGCACTCTGCTGGTATATGGTCCATAAGAGCGCAAACATTAAAAGGATTTCCATCTAAAATCGTGTAAGAATAGATGCAACAATTACTGTATTGGTAGGAGACACAATATGGGGACACTTGTAGCTGACACTGAATCTTTACTAGCTACCATGCGTGTCGTTGGAAACTGTTGTGAAGAAGCCTTATCACATGAAAAACCTTAAGGTTTGGTAACCTAGACCCTTTCTATTAAAGTTTTCGCACACCAGACATTTTCTGCATCACCTGATATATCATCACGTAATGTTTCATCTTTAAAGTAACTTACAATAACATGATTAATAGTTCTGAAAACAAAAACAATACAAAACCACACATCCACAATTCTGGCCAGACCTACACACATATTCATAGCTATCATTTTTATTCATGTGTGTATTCATTTCAATAGACTAAATTAAATAAGAAATCATGATAGATGATCAGACAGTGCGATTGCTATATTCCCACATTCAGCGACGTGCAAGGTACAAACAATNATTATATTTAACCTAGAATTATTAACATTAATTTACTCATTTGAGATAATTTAACAATATTCAAAAGATTTGTGGAACTACAACTTATTGATCTATGAAAGTGTGGTATTATATGAATTTGTGCATAAGTGTTGAATGTGTGGATTTATGAGAGCTTGCATAAATACTTTGTTCGTGATAAATTATTGTCAATACAAAAGTAATAGAAATAGTTGAACTCTTAAGTTTATGTTTTTCTGTTGTTATACAAAGAACTTCGGTTTAAAATATTATTTTAATTATACTATTTATCAGGGTAATGTTATGTTTTCAAGCGAAATGGAGGGAAAAAAACAGTTATGATTATACTCTGCGATATGGATTTTCCCAGTCGTTATTAAAAACACAACTTTGTGAATAAGATGCGCAAGCATAGTAAAAGACGTTATGTGCATTCACTTTGAATTCAATTATGAGGTTATTGATTATTGCAATAAGACTTTACGAATACGAAAATTTCACGTATTGTTCAGCCAATATACACCAACGTTTAAGTAGCCAATCACGGAGTTTACTCAATAGTTTTTCACTCTCTCTATTTTTGGAAAATCTTGAACATCACATGAAGAAGTAACCAAAAGAATAGATAATCAAAAGTGATTTCGCCTTACAGCATGCTTCCCTGGATGATAGAAAGAAAGAAGCCTCCACTGATCTCCCGAGCTGGTCCTAGATGCGATTGAGAACATGTATGCACTCTGCTGGTATATGGTC